>VXAD01008917.1:1006899-1089259 GCA_013399195.1 Dicrurus megarhynchus | reverse complement strand
TTTTTTTTTTTTTTGGTGGCTATTAGCCATGGAAGAACTAAAGTAGTCTTTTAAGAAAAGCAAAAAAAAAGGTATATCAGAAACTTGGGGAATGCAGTAATTTATTTTTTTTAAACTAGAAAAATGAACCCACCAAACCAGAAAATAAACACTCCTTTGCCCTGAAAAAAGAAATAAACAATTGTTCAATTAACTTTGTGTGATAAGATTTTAAAGAACTACATATTAATGCACATCAAAATTTTCAAGAACTACTTCTCACTATTTCTTAGGAGTTTATTTATAAGATAACTGGAAATAAGAGCACACTGCTCAGTATGCATGCAAATATTGTTCTGGTATTAACACATGGCAAACTTTTCAATGCTGCATATCCACATAGTGTTTGAGTACATAATATGATATTTTATGGCTTTGGTACCGTCCAGTGGTCCCCCATGGACAGGATGTCAGATCTATTTATGTATTTCATTAGGTACTGCCCTGTTAGCCTAGTTCTTGCTTGGAAAGGGGATATACTCCTATGCTGCTGTTATAGAAGGGATGTTTCTACCCTGTAAGCAAAAAGATGCCCTGTGCTTTTAGAAATGGTGGTTGTGAACCCTGTTCTCCAAGCCACATGCATATCACTGGCTGCTGACCATGTATGTGTGCATTCAGCCGCCAGCTCTTATGCACTGGCAAGCTTTTTCTCCTGAAGAATTTCTTTGTTCTGTTTTTATTTCTGTAAACTTACTAATATTCCCAGAAACTCATAAGCATACACAAACCTGAGCCACTTCACCTGCTGTCAGAGATATGACGAGCTTATTTTCAAGTGTACAGTTCTACAGCTGCTGTACAAAAGATCATATTTATAAAGCCGATCTCTTATCTGAAGGAGTAGCTTCATTATTCTACTTCATTGCCTGATAGCCCTGACTCCGAGAGCTGTGTGAATGGTAACCACAAAGCTGTTCCATTATTTAACTCTGCGCTGCTCTCCATGACTCTCTCTGGGCTGATTTCATCATTTTCCTCCATGTAGGATTTTTTAGTTTGTTCATATTTGAAGGAAAAAAATAAAGAGATATAGAGAATAAAAAAAACTTGGTAAGGCTGATTTTACCAGTCTTGGAGCCCCTGCAAAGACATTCATTTGGTGCCCTTGATTATGGTAAAGGTGAAAGTGACCACTTTCATTATTTTTTCCTTAAAGATGCTTTGTTTTGAGTGAGAGCAATGATAAAAGTCAACACTAGCTTTCAGGTTTTAGCTGTATGGGCTGAAATTTTGAGCATTTAATTTTATGTGAAAGTATTTGAATTTCTTGCTTTTCATAGTTTAGAAGAATAAAATGTTTACAGGATATTTACAAGTAATTACTTTTATATTTTCACACATTAATAGTATGCATTTCTGGGTGGCTTGTAGGGAAAAAGCAGTTTAAATCTGGCTATTTCTTTCTGAGTTTAAGATAAGACTTGAACCTAATGTAAAAGTAAATTCTCATAATGCTAAGCTGATTTTTAACAGATTTATATTTTATTGACTTGTTTTTATCTGCTCTATACAACTGCTGATATTTCACATCTTTTACAAATGAACAGATTTTCAAATTTAGCTTAGACATTTACAGATTTTAGCAAGAAATTCATGCAGTTGCTTTTTGAATCTGATTTCTGATAAACATTAGTTGTGTATTCAAATCTGTATTTATTGCAGGAATAAAGGGTTGATAACCTTTCATACTAGAATTCATGAACAGCTATGATATCTCTTTCTTGCCAGCACTGCCTGAGGCAGGCTGGGGACTCCCCACATGCTGCAGTACTGGCTGCAGGTCTCCCCCTTTACCACTTTACACTGGGGTTGCTGCCGTGTTTAGGGTGCACTTTTTCCACATGCCTCTAAAGCAGTGACAAGGCTCAGAACCTCAACAAATGGCAAAATCCCCTTTCTCGGGAGGTGGCACATCTTCACTGGTAGGTTATTGTCCAGTAGTTGCTAAACACTCATTACTTGATTTGTAGTTCAGATCCTTTTTTCCTCTAAATTTAATGAAGAAGGTTAAAAATATTTTTCCAGCCTATGGCACTATTGCCTCCCAAACTTGGCAGCCAGGCTGCTGGAGGGCAGTACCAGTCCATTTTCTATCTGTAACAACAAAAATATTGATCTGACTGCCAGAAGTTTCACAGCCCTCCTGATGCTGTAGCCCAATGGGCAGGCAGTAAGTGTCATGAAGCAAAGCTCCTTCATTTGCAGCATCAAATCTCACAGGACCTACTGGGATGATGAAAACTAAAAATTCAGTTCCCGCAAAGGGACTAGTGTGGAGGAAAGCCAGGGGTTTTTACTGGGTTAGAGGCATCCTTTCACAATCAGAGAGAGGCAGATGAATAAGGAGCTGGGTGGCATGACTGCCATGGAGATTTTCCAGGCCAGAGTATCATGGTGTGGTTTGTAAACACAAACATGTCATGGTAATTCCCATACATTTGTCAGCCCTTAGGCATTATTGAAATAATAATAATATGAAAGTATAATATTGATTGTGGACTGCTGTTTGTTTTTTTTTTCCATATAGTTCCTGCTGAAAACATCTGCCTTCATCTGTGAGGTTTAGATTACAGTCTTGTCAGTGAATAATTATTTTGTGTGTTGTGAATCCCTTGGGATATAAACAGACTTCCTTCGTGTGTACACTAAGTGAACTGAGTTAAGGTGAAAAATGCTTCTCTAAAAGTTGTTTTGTGGTGTTTGGAAAACACTACTGGGACTTCAAAAGACTCTGTTTTTAATATGGCAAAGATTCATACACAACCTTTAAGCAAGTGAGAGCCCTTTTTTTTCCCCCACTGGTCTTCATATATGCTTAAAATTAAGTAAGTGCTTAGGTCTTCACAGAAGTGTTGGGGGTGAGATGACAGAAGGGATGCTTTAATCTATTTCAGCTGACTATATAGTCTGAGAAATCATGTTTTGTAGAGAAGGCAACTTGAGAAATACCTTTTGTATTTAACATGATTTATAATTTAAAATATTTTTGCTGACTGCCTAGACAAATGTAAAAGATTCTCTTAACTCAGTAGCCTTCATCTTCTGTATCCTTATTTTGAAGTGGCTGGGTTGTTTTCTTATGTGCTTTTTGTTTTATTTTGTTGTTTTTTTGGGTTTTTTTTTTAATGCTGACTTTTGCCACTGTGCCTATGACCTGCTGTAGCTGGAGAAGGGAATTGAATGGACTGGAATATCTTCTGCTACTAATAACCCACAATTGAAAGGATTTTGCGTATCTTGTACCCAGGCTTCAGTAGCATCAGGAATGGCTGAGAATCCATGTCTTTCCCCAGATAAAGGTGGCTGTGGGTGTAAGGGCCTGTAGAATGTTGCTTTTACACTTCAAATGGCTTTAGGGCATATAGTAAGGAAGTTTGTAATAGCTTAGTTTTTTGGGGTTTTTTTTAGAAGGAATTAATCTCTCTGAGCTAGTGGAATACTCCTAAACTGGCATAGCAATGCTAGAGCAGGTTATGCTGAAAGGTGCTCAATGGCTGCCAAAGGCAGTCACAGACCTTGCGAAAACCAGTGAGTGTGCCAAGCATTCCTTTAGACTCATCAGAAGAGTTTAGTGCTCCTGGGAGTCTCTCCAGGAGAAGGGCTCAGTGGCAAGCTGTGTTTGGTCTTTTGGAATATAGCAAGAGTTTAATAAAAACTTTTAAAGCTCAATTAAAAACGCTCCTGGTCTGGGGATGAAACATTTGGTAAGTGTGTTATAATTGTCACAAAGGACGTGATCCAGCACATGGTTAAGTCAAGGGGGCAATTTCATTGACTTGGCAGGTGTTGGATGAAGCCCAGATTTATGAGAAAACATAGATATGTGTAACAGTGGGTAAAATTTAAAACTTTGTATCTGCTTTAAAAAAAGAAAAAAATCTTGGAAGGGCTTGTTTATTTTTTGAATAATCTTCAAATTACCTTGGAGTTGTTTCTACTATGTTTATGATGATAATGTTAAAGTGGACTTGGACTCTCTGTGATATTGGATGCTGCCTTGGAAAATTAGTTTTGCTGTAAATAAAGCAGAGTTATACTCTGAAATTATTGTTTAAAAGGTCAGAGGAAGTTGAAAAGTTTTCAGGATACATACTAAAATTCACTAGAAAAACAGTGGTTTCATTAATATTATTTATATGAAAGTTAATAAAATCTATAAATTTAAACAGTAACTGTACAAAATTAAACAGTGAAAATTGCTTTACAATGACCATACCAATACTATATTAATATCTGACATTGTGTTAAAAAAATCAATTGTATGCTGTTTCCATCTTTCCTGCTACTATACATACATATCTATATATTTCTGTGTACATTTTTATACACCTATATCTGCTGTTTCCTGTATCTAAGACAGCTCTCATCATCACTTGCTACCCTGGAATTAGAACTCTTCACAAAGTAACTCGTCTGAGTTTCGTCAGGCTGTAACTTCACCCCCCCTTTTTTTTCCTGAGAGATTTTAAAGGACTAGGTGCAAAATCTTAAATAGATAGGCATTTCTCATGTCCATTTGCTGAACTTTCTAAAATTAAAAGGTAAACTATCCACTATGGACTACTTCTCGAAAGCATTGGAATTGTCCTGTTAGACAGCTTTCTACAGTTAGAGAAGTTAGAGCTGGAAAATGGGTTTCTCTCCAAAGATGCATTCTCAATCTTTCCTGTTATATATTTCTGTAAGTACAGTGTTCTACTGTATATCCTGCAATATTTACATTTGTTTTGCAACGAGACAGGTTGTAATGAGGGACTCTGCTCCAACCAACCTCCATTTCCAACTATGATTTCTCTTCCAGAACTGGCAAATCATAGGAATCCCCTGATCAAAAGCACATTATGCTACTTCATTAGAGTTTGTCACATGAAAGGAGGCACTTTCATTTTCTGATTACTTGTTATATGATCTAGTGAGTGATCTGAATTGTACTTTAAAATTAATTTTTTATTGGGTGCTAATGAATTATTTATTTATTTTAAAATGTAGTCATCTGCAATCAAATTTTTTCCCTTCAGTTTCTATATTTGGAATCTGCTGATAGTTACTGGAAGCTGTTTGGGGATTGGAATACTCAGCACTATTGTATTGTGATCAATAATTAAACTTAGTGCTGACATGTATCTAGTTTATGCAGCAGCCTCTGACAATCCATCTTGCGAAATTAATCTTTTGCAATTTATTTAATAGGAGACTTGAACAATAAAATAATTCAAATGAGTACCAATGCGGGATTATTTCTGGTCAATATTACTTTATTATAAATTGGGTCCACGTACTCATTAGTAAATTAACTGTCAAACCTGAAAACAGCTTTTTTTTTTTTTTTTTTTTAAAGGTAATTATTAGTACTGAAGACAAGAAGGCACTTAACCTTGCTGTGCAGTCGTCCTTACCACAGTGTTTTTATTCCAGGCTATAACTACCCATCAAAGCTGCAGAGGGAAAATAATTAGAGATATTAAATGGATGGAATATTAACTATTAAAAAGCTGTGTTCTTTCTGAGCTGTTCGGGGTTGTTTGGATTCTCTGTCAATGAATTACGTGTTTCTTAGGAAGTTATTGTTTGGGGTGTTTTTTCCCAAACATTGAGAAGTGTGGTTAAATCTATGAATAAAAAGAAACCCAAATAAAAAAATGGCTGAAAACTCTGAAAAAAGAAATCAAAATTATTAGTGCAAGTGAAATGTTGTAGGTAGTTAAAAAGAAATATTTATAAGGGCAAGTTTAAAGGAATAGAAAGCTGGTAAAATACTCAGGGTTGTTTCTTTTATTTAATTACAATATGCACCTTAATGAATTTAGCTTAAAACTATTGCATGCTCTAAAACTGGGCATTTTCCCATTTGCTCTTACCTCAGTTCAGTAGCTTAGTCTGTTTATTCCTGCTTAAGACATTTCATTATGCCCAGTAGAGCATTTGTAAGAGCTCCTCCATTTGAAACTTGTGCTAAACAGGGTTTAAGACTTGAGAGTTCTGTTTTCGGTGTTGATGAACGACATCCATTTAAATTTTTAGAATTATTCCCTAAATCCATTTTTAATCTGTAGGAATCTCCAGAGCCAGATATAAGAGAACAGGTAAAGCAGCAAATTTTCTTCTATTTTAATTAATTATTTATTTCAAGTGAAGGGCATCAGAACTTGATGTGTGGCTGCATGAGCACTGAATTTGTGGCTCCTGATCTGTAGTTCAGGACTGGCCAACATCTCCAACTCCTGTGCATGGTGCAGAGGGGGTGGCAGCCCTCCCTTGGAGCCTTGGGAGCAGACTGGCTCCTCACAGTCAGATCTTGGATCCTCCCTCAACTTTGTTCTCAGCTGTGCACTGAGGAGAGGTTTCTTCTCTGCCTGGCCACCTTTCCCCATCCTACGAATAGGAAACCAAATTATTTTGAAATCTTTGTCTAGATTAAATTTTGCGATAATCAGTTGACAATTTCTGAAGTTTTTTTCCCCAGAGGAGGTTCAGATTAGTTATTAGGAAAACCACCTTTCACTGAAAGAGTGGTTAGGCATTGGAATAAGTAGCCTGGGAAGGAGGTAGAATCAGCTTCTCTGGAAGTGTTCAGGAGGTGCCTGGATGTGGCACTTGGGGGGAATTGGTTATGAGTGACTATGGTGGTGGTGGGTTGATGGTTGGACTTGATGATCTTGCAGGTCTCTTCCAACCCTGATGATTCAGTGATTCTGTTACTTGTGGAACAGAGACTCACATTTGTTTAAAATACCATTCCAAGTAATAAACCTTTAATTTCCTGTGTATTTTTGAGAGTGGCTATGCTGTATGGTATAACTTGAGTACCAATAAAGATACATTTGCTGTGTTACAAATGTGGTAAAACCTCTAAGAAGCAATTATTATATCAGATATCTTTCATAATTAATGTATTTTATTATGCAACTGCTTACTATTATAAAGGAAAATAAGTTAAATTCTATGCAGATTACTTGTTAAAAGACCAAAACCACTTGAGATTAAATTCATACTTCATTTTATCCATGATAACATGGAAGAAAATACTGTATGGAGTGCATCTTTCATGTTTAAATACAGTTTTCAGCTGAAGGTAACATTCACTTCTTTACTTGCCAGTTTTATAAATTTCTGAAAAAAAACCTTGACCCAACAACAACAAAACCACACAAAAAAAAAAACTCTTAAAAAAGCCCAAAGCCTCAAGGCCCTTTTAACTTCAACACTGTTGAAGTTAACTATGAAAGAAACAATGATTTTTTTTTTTTTTTTCCTTCTGTATTAATTCCCACCTAGACAGATTGATGGAGCTTTAGCTGGCAAAGGAGCAAGGGCAGGTGGACTTAGCTACTGTGCTGGACCAGATGAACACAGTATTGTGTGTATACAAAGGAGAGAACAAGATGAATGTATACAACCATGAAGGGGCCTTCAGTTAGCGTAGGGGGGGAAAAATTGCGGTATATTAAAGCTAAAGAGGGATGTATGAAAGTGGGTCACTGCACTACTATTCTTACTCCTTCTGTTCTTGTACACGCAAAAGGAAGCAAGATGGTATATATGCAGATGACTATGGAGGGCAAGTGTAAAGGTCAATGTATATAGTTCTGCCCTGGATTTCACAACAGGCCTGGCAATCACACAGTCTGTAGAGGTAAAAATGAGTTTTTCCGCCAACCAAGTCTGAAATGAAAAAAGAATCCTTGTGGTTTTTATGGCCCGTGTGTTTCTGATACATAAAATACACAATGGTTTGAGGTAAACTTAACAATAATTTTCAGTTTTTGAGGAGAAGCGCAAAGGCCCTCCATTTGGGTTTTTAGGAATACTGGGTGTATCTTGCAATCACTATGTTACTGTCTGGTCTATAAAACTGTCTAATGTTCAGGTAACATGTTCTGTCATTTCTGTGTAAATCTATTGGCTTGTACTAAATGCAGCGGCCCTTCTGGCCATTATGATTTTCTCTTTTGTAAGACGGCTAACTTTTTCTAGGGTGTCTGGGAGTGAGTAATCAGGGCGTGCCTTTGCACTGGCACCTCATGCATGGTATTTTTCCACACGTGGTGCTGGCAAAGTTGACAGAGATGTGTGTTATAACTATTTTTGTATTCCATGCCACAGTAGAGTCTGAAAACAGACTGAGTCAGGATGCAGCTTTTTAGTAACAATTCATAGAAATAAAATCTGCTCTTAAAGCCATAAAGATGCCACTCTGTGACTATAAGATATCCCCTAGCAGGTCGTTTCAAAGGCGCAAGATGATGCACGTGAGTTCTGGGAAATTATTTTTGCTTCCAGTGAAATCAATCAGTGCATGAGAGGGCCCTGAGTGATAGATGGACACTTCCTTTTATTGAGCTAAATAATTTCCTAATAAGGGTTGAGTAAACGCTGCTGTTAACCACAAGAATTGTGTTGATTAAACACAAGAGTAAGAGGGCAGTGATCTACAGCACTAAATAGTGGTTTGGAAATGGGCTGTTTTTTGTTAATAACAAACTATAAATTGTTGAATCCAGCATTTTTTTAGAATATGAAAGAAATGCTTTATATCTCAAACATCTTATGTCAATTATCACGAACTTACTGAGTATCTATTCAGTACTTTCTCTTACCTACATTTTCTATTTCAATCAATAAAATGAAAGTATATCTCAACTCCTTGGGTAGTTGACTGTTTATGATTTTTGGAGTTACAATGCAGACTACTCTGAATTACAGGGCTATATATTATTTACAAGTTTATATGGCAGACTACATTGAAAGATTGTAAAAGGTTTTTTTTTTAAGTTAAGGGTAAGCATGAGAAATATATCTTAATTGGAATCAGCTATTTTATTTTGCCTGTGTATTTTTAAAACTGCCATTCATAGTTTTTTTAATAAAGAGTATTTTGGTTTTGAACCAAAGTATTTGAGACTAATTTTTTTTCCACCTTAGCTATGAAGCTAATTTAAAAATATTATTAGTGGTGAATGTGATTTTAGTCAGGAAATCAAGATGTGAATTTTTGAACATGTTTCTCCAAAGGTGCACTTCTCAAATTATTACTGTGAAAGTAATTTATTTCAGCCAAACACTCTTCCCACATATTGTTAACAGGAGTCTGCACTCCAACTCATTTAACAGCTTTTTAATTCAGTAGTTATTCCATTTTAATAGAGCCATTTCTTCATCATTCTGCATTTAGTGATAAATGGTGCCAGGACATGTGATAAATTAAACCACAAAGAAGTGTGTTAAAGTAATCTAAAGGGTTTAACTTGAAAGGAAGAAGCACCTAGTTTGCTCAGCATAGCTGTCTGAGAATTCCTATAGAGAAAAACACTTTCAAAGCTAAACTGTGAAATAAATTTGGAAGTAAAGTTTTAAGCTCTAACTGCTTTTCAAAGTTCATCCTGATAGTAGCTACCAAGCTGCACAATTGCATAATGGACTCATCTTTCTGAAACACTGTCTCAAAAAGCTACATAATTTTAAAATGTAATATTTCAGATGATATCTATTTAAAAATCTGATAGTAATAAAATCTCTGTTTCTGGAAGGTATGCCCTGAGTGGACAGCCAAACCTACCCCAAAAATTACATGAACTGTGAAGATAAGTAGTTTTTGACATCTGAAATACAAGTATATTAGGTGGTTTGTTGATTGGTTAGCATGGTTTTGGATATTTTGTTTGTTTTGCTTTGGGGTGTTTTGTTTTGTTTTCTTTTTTTTAGGTGTTTGTTTTATTTCCACAGAAAAAAAGACTGCAGCTGTCACCTATGCATATTCAAGTGTTGGAGAATTGTGGTGCTGTAATTCAGCAATATAGACCTTCCATTTAAGATGAGTCTTCTTCCATTTGCTTCATCTCTCCTTTGTTCTCTCTGTTTTACAAAAATATGCACCAGCCATCCATCTACAGCTTCCTTGAAAATGAACACATGCATTTTGGCTTCCTTCATGATAAGTTAAGGACTCAAATTTCTGTAGAGAATAACCAGTAAAATGGTGTAAGAACTAACATATAGGCACGTTTTAAAGTAGGTCATTAATTACAATACGCATAGCATGTGTCAGCTTTCTGCTCTTTTGTAACTAAACCTTCTTAATTCTGAGCTCTACTGATATGGTGGAGGTAAATTCATTGGTGAAGGAGTGCTTAGATAAATTATAATGAGGTATGAAACCCTTTTCAATAGATTTGACTTTGTCTATAGAGAACTAAAGCAGCCATGAAGTAGATCTGTGATGTGGACTGTGTGAACTTGAGATCTTGGTCCGGGTCCTAATGAATGTATTTTTTTTTAAGACCTTCGTACTTAAGCAGCTATTTCTTTGTAGTATGAAATGGAGTGTGCAAAGAATCATCAATGTGGTGATGTATATCAAGGGGATGGAGTAAAAGGCTCAAAGTTATGGGAAGACTAGTCCAGTTTGTTAATTACATTTACAATTGAACACCTTTGTGAGAGATCCCTTAAAACTGGTCCAAGTATTTTAATTTTTTTTTGTTAAACAGACAACAAAACAGACATGGAATAAGTTTAACTGTGTGTGGTGTGAGTTTTTATTACTTAATAGACAGCATATGTCCACATAGTTTATTTTTAAGCCCTTTTCAAACAAGACCTCTCTTCAAATGACTTGTTAGCAACCTGAGTTTCTAACCAAATTGACTTAGGAAATGAGAGTATTTTGCGATCACGGGGGTAAAGTGCTGGAAGATTCAAGAAGTCTCTTCAGTGGTCTCCTGACAGCTTTGCCGTTCAGAAAAATCAATGAAATAATAGACAAAGACAATTTTTCAGTGCTTTGAAATGTTTAGGGAGTGCATTTTCCATTTCAAAACTTGGTGGGGTTTGTTTTGTAGTTGGTGGTTAAGAAAAATCCTTCTCTTCATCTTTGCATTTTATCAAACCTGACAGTTTGTCATTCGTTAGGAGCAAATAATTAATGCATTACTATAATGATAATGAAGTGTGTCCAATTGTAAGAACTTAAACTTTTCATGTTAAGTTGGAGCATATGAATTGTAAAGCTTAGGCTTAATACTCTCTAAACACACAATTTTGTGGGTGGTCCTGAAACATGGTATTTCACAGCAGGTAATTTACCTGTAACAAACAATAGTTTTACTGAAGTCAGTAATAAAGCTTTAATTTGAATGCCTATGTTGTTTAATATTGGCACAAAGATCATTTATGATCATTTTCCTTTTAAAATTATTATAAAAATTTCTACTGTAGATGTTTTTCAGGCAGTGGTGTTCTAGGATTACATTGTTCTATTTTAAATAAAGGCCGTAAAGGACAGGTGCTTTCTTGTTAACCTGGCTTTTGGTCTAAAATTATTTTTTCTGAATTTTTAGTCCTGTTCAAAAAGTGCTCTCTTGAACAGATCAAGTTCTCTGATTTTAAAATCCACCAACAGTATGTTACAACCTAAATGACCGCATGATTCTACAGAGCTTTGGATAAAACTGAGATGTTGAAAAGACTCATCTTTGGGAGGGAGGAAACTTAGAGAAGGATCTAGTATTTTTTTTTAGAACAGCTAGCATCTGCTCTTAGGTTTAAGGTAATTATGTGTTGTTAGGAATCAAAAAGGTGCTGTTTTGTTAGCACCTTGTGAATAGATTCTGTGTCCTAATCCTGGTAGTTATGGGAGGGATACCTAGGAAAATTTGGATAAGGAAACTAAGGGTTGTATTCCTAACCTCAAAATTGTTTTTCCTAAGGAATAGGAATGTAAAAGACTCTTAATTTTTTTTTAAACATGTCAGTCCCTAAGTTGTTCCCCTTCTAAGAACCAGGAGTTCTTGGTCCCTAGTACTTTCCATCCTGATATACACCATCAGAAATTAAGTTAATATAAAATGTAATTTATTCTATGGTTTGTATTATATGGTACATGGCAATATTCTTACCGTACACTCATACTTTTGAATTGTGTACTCAGAATTCAAGCATTTTATCCCATTTAATTATATTTTTCCCAAAAGGGTACTAAATGCCTTAAAACTTTAGCAAAGTTGGGAGAGTTTCTGACAAATTTAGGGCGGAAAACCCTCATGGAGCTGCCATACTGCTTTAAATGGACAGTCACACCACAATATACTTGTCCAATATTTCTTTTTGTATACTGCTTATTACAATGTCTGGCCTTGCTAGGTTATTTCACTAAGGGCAGCAGTGCAAGGAAACTCTACCTAAATTCTTTTAGTGTCCAATTTCCCCCCAGCTTAAGTTCATAACCCCTTGTACTTCTATTTAACACAAGCTCAGATAGCCTGCAGCATCTCTCCTTTCTGTTCCCTTCAGGATTGTGTGTACCTTAATAGAGTTTCCTCATAATCGCCTTCACTTTTGAAAAAAGCCACAAAATTTCCCTTAGCTTTATAAATAATCAAGTTTTCCACATCCCAGTCTTACCACGTAAAGTTGCTCTCCTTTGTTGTGTACTCAGCAACTCTAAACTATTCTTTCTTTTCTGACGCCATGAGTTACTGGTGTTATCCAGTGGCTGAATTGCTTCCTAGTTATGGAGTGCTTTCCTTGACTCACCTCTGCTGCTTAACCATTTCAGAATTTGTTTTGCCTTTTAACTGTGGTGAATCACAACAACATGACCAATAATGCGTATAATGCTATAGAAGCTGGTATGTTGTATTTTATCGTATCCCTATTGAGTTCTGTGAAAAGAAAATTAATTTTGATCTCCTGTTTCTCTTCTCTTGCTTCATTATTTTGTGATTTTTAGGTTGACTTTTGGAACTCACTTTTATCCATTCAGACTCCTAGTTTGTCCTAAGACTTTCTGACCTATATTGCTTTTCACTTTTGTATTGACTCACTCCCCCAGCCCATTTTTGTCAGCAAAAACTGTCTCACCTTTCTTCACATTTCTTCTGCCAGGTCATCAATACAGAAAGGAGAAGAAAAAAGCCCCAAACAAACCCAACAGTACAAATTCTAATGCTCACGGCATCCCACTTATCAACTCCCTACATCCCCACAAGTAACCTCTGTGTCAGATATCCAAGCTAGTTCTCTAACCACCTCTAGTGCTATATTTTCTTGACCTTTATAGGGCAGGCTTTTCTGCAATTCTGTATTAGAAGTCTTCCTTAATTCCAATGTGTTTTGTCTGAAAGTTCTCTAGTCAACACTTTTGTTACTTTAAGAAAGAACTTTGTAATTTTCCATTCTTATAATTGTTTCTAGAATCACTTCAGAATTTTTTTTCCCACTTGCTCTTTTCTCTGTATCTGAGTCTTGCTATGGAATTGCTATAATAGTCAGATATGGCAACAGATTTCATCTAGTTTCATCCTGTACCTGCAAGATTTGGTACTAATCCTTGCTGTTCCATGCAATAGCATCAATTCAAACCCCTTCAACCTATGTTAATATGCCTTAAAGGCACAATTTGGAAGTTGAAAGCACTTGTAAATTTAGTGCCTAACAACATGTCTGGATGAATAATTATCATGCATTCATTTCCCCAAGTATTTTAAATGTTTAGTTGTAATTATTATCTGACATAAAATGTAATGTCCATTTGCAGCTTTTTCTCCTCACTTTCTGTATGAAGTTATTCACAACACTGTTTTGAGACAGAATATTGTCAGAAGAATAGTGCTGCGTTTTGAGAGAAACATGCTGATTACATTCTGCAGGATTTTAGTAGACAGGTATGCCAGGTACCACATGTCTGTGATTTAGTACAAGATTGATAAGAACCAATTATCGTACCACCTCTGGCTGGAAAAAGGATGGATCCATCTAGCTCTTTTAATTATGCCATTCCAATAAAAAAGGATGTATTATCATTGAGTTATCTGTATTTGCATGGTAAGTCTAGGAGGTGTAAAAGGAAAGCTTGTGGTACCAAGTTGTTTGGCTCTGTAGGAACCTCCTGTATGTTTATGCTGTATAGAACTTCCAGTGTGTTTTGTGAGCATTGCTCAACAGAAGTGGATAAATTATACCTTCTAGTGTATAGAACACTATGTGCGCTATCTCTGTGGAGTAATTGCTCAGATTTTTCTCCTTTCTTTTAATAAATAAGAATCTGTCTTGCTGTTGTCTCTGAATTTAGTTTCATGAAATCTTTATACAGAACATTTGTGACTTTTTTTCCAAATTGTTTATAGACATTCCCAGTAGAGATTTTACTTTTGCCTGTGACATGAACAGGAGGTTTTCATCGAATTTTGTGTAGTTTTGATGCCCTATTCTTCTGCTCAGAGGTCACTTAAATAACCTTGTTAATTGATGCAAGGTTATTTATGCAACAGATCACTGACAGAGCAGAAAAAAACAGTTGTGTTGGACAAGTTTGTTTTTTTTTTTAAAAAAAAGCCTGTTATCTACTTCTTGTATTATTATCAAATGCAGTGACACATTGCAAAAATGACATGCAATGGATGTAGTCTTTTAACAGCTTTCTTTGCTCATCAATTTTTCATAGGTAGGGTCCAGAACATTAAAATTTGGACAGGAGAATCTCCAGTAAAAAGGATTGCATTGAGATTCTCTTGGAGGCTTTCCTCTAAAATAATACATTGATATTCAAACTATTCTTTGTTCATTTGACTAATGAGGCTTTTGTTAGTTTCATGTGCTAAAGACAGTGGCTCTTCAACTGCTTATTAAAAAGGTCTGACTGACTGACTTACACATTAATGATAGAGAGGAAAGTCTCCTTTAAAGAGATATGCCTGTGAAGCAGAGACTAGACATCAAATCCTGGTGTTAACACATTTTCTAAAAAAAAAATAATAAAAATCTGTGTGAGGTTCTCTGGTGTGGTGATGGCTAGAGGCCTTTGAAAAAAAAATAGTCTAAGATCTGCAAGACTGGTTTTTCTTTTTTTTTTCCTTTCTTTTTTTTTCTCTCCTCTATTCCTCTCCCCACTCCCCCCCCCCCGCCCATTTGCTGTCACAGCTTTTCTAAAGATTTTTCCAAAAGAGGACACAGAAAAGGATTTGGTGGAAATGCATCAATAGGCTCAGAGTAGTAAAGCATAATATCAAGAACACTAAGACTTATTAAATTCAAATAAATGAGGAATTATGGCAGAAACTCAATACTCCCTACATAGTGTGAAGTGGAACAACAATGTAAAAATATGGACAACATTCCCCCCCATTTTTTCTTTTTCTTTAAACAGCTTCATTCAGATGATTAATTTCCTAATGTTTCTCAAAACCCCTTTAATCCATTTATAGACAAAATGGGCTCCTTACTTAAAGATATGTGCAGCTGCTGAAGTGTCTATCCCTCTTTAGAAAGGACATGTCTTTGGAAGCTTCAGTGGATTTTCTGAGATGTATGATTTGAGGTTTTGTTTTCTTAATGAGAATTTAATGTGGGCATAAAAATTTAAGACCAATTCTACCTCAATATATTTTAATTTTGAACTTTTGCGTAATTGGATATTACTGGTTTAGTAATATTTTTTCTGCTAATTTCATGTTGTATGAAGATAATTCTGACAGCAATCTCTTGATCTCATATATTAAAATGAGGATCATTTTACATCCTACAGTACAAAATGCTAGTTAAGTAGTAGTCTTCTGATATTATATGTATCTTTTCAGCTGCTGTTGAAAGGTGTTAAGAATTTTCAGCTACCTGAGAACTAGGACCCTCATTTCATGAATGGGTCAGCTTGCCACTTTGTTTGAGGCTGTTTTTACAAAAGCTGCTTTTATTTGCAATAAGCAATAAAAAGTGCTTGATTTTAATAATGCTGCCATTGTAAAATTGATTAATGTCTGCTACTATAACATGGATGTTACAGGATCTTTATCCCTTTCTCAGTCCATTTTAGGCAGAACAAAATGCTAGCTAAGACTTGGCAGGACCTAATAAGCCTGTCAGATTTTTTACCACAAGCTGTTTCTTGTAACTGTTTTGGTTGTTTTGGATTCCCTTTTTGCCTCTATTTCCCTCAAAGAAGTTTTTGTTCTCTGTAGCACAGCATTCCTTACTGGGCATTGATGCACTCCAGGGAACCTATGGCTTGTGGCTGTCATATAACAGTCTATGAAACCCATCAGCTTAGTCAAACCTTAGGTAAATTAGTGTTGCACAGAGGAACAGTTGAGGATTTTTATTTTTTGTTAACATGTAGGCCTTTTCCAGTCTTGCACTCTGAGTGGTGTCAATAAATCCCTTCCAAAGAACTCTGATAACCTCCTTTCATTCAAGTCTCGCTAAGTGCTCCCTCTACTTGGAGTCTGAGACTTGATGGATTGCATGACTTTTTTTCTATAGTATATTTTTACACATGTTTTTGACTGCAGGTTTCAATAAAAACTGCTAAATATAGCCCTGAAAATGTTAAGACACAGGTAAAATTAGAGGAAAATTTCATATAATCTGGTGGCATAAAAAATATTAATTCCTTTGTCTCCAGAATGGTTCACTGCATCCAAAATAGTTACCTTGTATACTTGCACCTCATCTCTTTCCATAAGTAGAGAGACTGCAGCACATGGTTCATGGATGACAGGTGAATGGCATTGTAAGTTTTATCTTCAGGATAAATATATTACAATGTAAATGTAAACAAAATATAAATTAAAAAGAATAGTGTTTAATCTTGAATTTACTAGTACTGCTGCCTCTTTGGAAGTCACCTGCAAAAGGATTTATATATTTTAAAAAGTACTGAAGCCTCTGAGTTGGTGTATTCAGCATATTGAAAATGGCAAAGGGATGGACAAGGTGAGCACGGGCATAAAGGAAGACAATGCACAGAATGTATTGTACCTCAAATGAGGTGTCGAGGGTAATCAGATGCATAATTTGATGGAATCTGTCACACATCTGCGTGGTTTACCAAAAATAAAAATTCAATTTGTAATAAATAAGCGTCATCTTCCAGAATAAGCTCTGGAAATCCCTGCAAGGGATATAAAACTATACAAGGCATAGTAGTTTGTTTTTTAAAAGAAAACAAAGATAGAAAGTTGGACTAGCCCTGCAGGAGACTTTTTTAAAAAAAATAATTCTTCATGCTCTGAGACATGAAACGTCTTGCAATACCCTCCCTAGAGCCAAAAAATGTAAACAAGATGGATATTGTCAGCTATTGTACCAGTTCGGAAGCATGCTGAATGCGAGATGATGTTAATCTAAGTCTTGATTTTGGGAGGTACAGAGTATGTTTGTAGATTCCACAAGTTTAGCAAGAGGTATGGATGCCCAACAGATGGTTGGCAGCAGCTGCAGTCCTACTGAGTATTTTTTGTATGCAAGTCCTTTATGGTTCTGTTCATTGCCACCATGTACTTCTTTATATATAATTTGTTGCAGCAACACAGGCTTTCATTGTTCCCTTAATTTCTTGATTCTATTCTGCTCTAAAGAGCCCTGTGCCAGCGAATTGAACTGCACTGTACAAGTCCTCCAAATGTGCGTATTTTGGGCTTAGGATTGGAATGCCATTTACCTGTTAGGCAGGGATAAAGGCCAAATCAAAGATTGAACCGCTAACTGCTCCAAGGACAGGGGCTAGCAAAGGTGCTAGCACTTCAAAGTAATTGTCATGCTCTCATTCTGTAGAGATTTTTTTGAGGTGGATATTTTGTGCGTGTTTATGTGTAATTCAAGGCTTCAGCGTGGCAGAGAGAGAGAGAAGGTGGCCTCAAAAGAGTTCTTTTAAGAACCCGAAAGAGCAAGAATTGTTATGTCTGTTTTATCTTCAAGCATCTGAAAGACTTTAATTAAGATATCCCTGGGTTTGTGTGAGTTTGCTAGAGCTCACTCACCGGGAGGGTTTTCTAAGCTCTTGAAACTAATTTTTAATGATACTGCTTCCAGAAAAATATCTGAAGAGGATCACTGAAAAATGCAATATATATTGTGTTATCATATCATGTACTGTTATAGCTGTAACCCATCATAACTGATTTACGTGAAAAATAAACATGGAACATCTAGTAGTCTGTACAGAGAAATAGGAGACAAGAACATCTCAGTTTTAATTAATAGTTTGATTCATCTGTAACCTTGTTAAATTTACCTAAGTGTCTTTGTGCTAGGTTTCTTAATCTTCTTGCCAAAGATGACTGAAATAACTTTGTTTTAAAAGCATTTGTATTAGCTTTTAATGTTATCATCCTTACAAAATGTGAATACACAAATTAAATTCTTTGTGCCTCCGTCTCTCAGGTATGAAATGGTGGGGACACAATATTTCCTGCTTCACAGGCAGTTTGGAAGTGGAATTTTGAAATTTTTGAGAGGTTTTAGATATTATGGTAATGAGGGCAATAGAAAAACTCATTAAATTGTTAATAATTAATTAGCTAATAATTGTGAAGGTAATAACAGAAAATGGAAAGAGCTGTGCAATGAAAACTCAGAATTACTATTACTGTGTCTTATTTTTAAAGATTGTTGAGCTGATTTTAAAAAAAGGAAAAAGGCTGCAAATGGAGGTAATTTTTCAGGACAGAAAATAATGCAGAGTATGAGTAGTACAGCTTAAAAGGACAGCAGAAAACATATTAGACTGGACACTGTATTCTGCTCGAAAAGGAACACCTCATTTCAGTTAGATTCCTATAAACTATTTATCCTGGTATGAAGTAGGTAGGCAACAGCAATTTTAGATCAAGATACTCCCAGCTACTTTGAAGAGGCTGCATGATTTGTGAAATTATATTTAAATCAGGTTCTTTGAAATGATACACATATAGGTAAATAGATACATTTATCTATTTATTTTTTGATAAACCCCTGTTAAGGTTTCTTGAAATACTAGATTACTGTGTCAATGATTTACTTACATGGATATTATTAATGTTTTCTTCTTAACACAATCATATTAAATTTTAATGACACGGATTGTAATATCTAACTGGTATCTGGAAGCTTGTGGATAGCCCAAAGCTTTTATACAAATTTATATGTATAAAGCTCTCACTGATATACTTTGCCAGTAGATATTGTACCTTGAGTAGTCAGCTCTGCAAATCCCTTCTCACAAAAGATTAAAAACATCCTCCTATTACATCTAGAGACTTCTTTTTGTTATTCAAAGACATGAATATATTTAGAAAAATGTATATGATTTTAATGCCTTAAACCAGAAAGCTACCTTGATTCCCATTAAAAATTGGAATATTTAATGTTTTTGCTGCTTCTGTGGCACTTTTTTTGATATTGTGAAGAAGAACAAAAAAGATTTCTGAGAACATATAAAACAAAAAACTGTGTTTGAAGTATTATAATAAAACAACCTTCTTCTTTTAATGCTAAGTCCCTTTTTAATGAAGATCCTCTGGCAGCTCTTGAATGTATAACTAGTTTATATCATGGGATGAAGCTGTCTGTTCTGATGATTGACATGAGCCTACATTACAATGTGATTCTGAAAATTAGTCCATAGAGGTCCTTTTCAGGTACTACTCAGACTGAGAGCTGCCCTCCAACTACAGTAGAGCCTTTTTAACCCCACTCATTGGTATTCTAATCTGGAAGTGCTGTCCTGCTTTTTAAATAACCCAGGCATTCAGGCTAGTACCCCCCTTGACACATTACTTAGCCAAAGGATTCAAATGAGATTCAAGAAACATTCAGTACAGCACAAAGGGATTGGAATATGCACAATTAATAATCACACAGTTAATTCATTTTTAATGCAAGGAGGTTTTCTGAAATTTCACATTCAAATTTGTAACACAAAGTAGTTGCTGTCTATTCCCATTATGCTGCCAAAATACTATAAGGATAAAAAATTCCTTATTTTTCTCTGTCCATGTGTGTATCTGGTTGGGTGGGTGCATGTACATGCTAAAAAAATAAGCCTGAATAACACTGAGAGTGTAATGCAAACAGATAAAAGCTAGAGGGTTCAAAGCTAAAGATGTCTTAAGTCAACTGTGAGCAAAAAAGACCCATGGCATAAGTCAAAGGATGGATGACATTTAACTTACGGTGGCAAATAGCCTAACCATTGCCCATTTTTGTCTACACCAGAATATGATCAGTCTGTGTTTTCTTTATCCCTCTCGTTATTTGTTTTCTTTTGGTTCTTGCATATATTTTTGGGCAGGTGATTGCAGTGTCTCTTCTGAGTGATTATACAATTTGCCTCCAGGGAAAGTTCTCTGCTGACAATGTAGAAAATATGATTTTATGCAGTACCAGCCACAGAACTTGAAAATTAAAATGTGTATTTTCTTAAAAACTTACTTTGGAGCTTATGTTTTTACTGCATGTCATTTTATGGGCTCCTAATGTTCCTTCTGTGCTGTATTGTTCGGGGCACATTAGAACTGAACACAGAAACTTTTTAGAGAATAGTAGTTATGCTGCGTGAAGGCCATTGCTCGAACCTTTCTAAAAAGCTATCTGTAGATTACCAGCCATTGTCACAGGGATCTGCCAGATAAATACAGCGACTGCACTTTATTGTCGGTAGGAAGCTGACCTTTACCAACAGTTACGATGTTGAGGCATGATTCCCTACTCCTTCTTTTTGTGTGGCCCCTACTGCCCTCTGCTCAAGTTATTCAAGCCTTCTGTTAGTAAATTTTACCCCATGAAGAGTGCCTGAAAAAATTATGTTCAACTCCTACTTAAACGCTGTTTTAAAGACTTAAGTGGTACATAAGCTTTATGTTCTCACTACACACAGGGATCAACTTCATTCTCTGACTCTTTCACCAGGGTCTATTTGAAGAGATGTGTGTAAATGCTGCTTTTGCATGCATGTGTTTATTTTTCAAAAGAAGGGATTGAACTATTTCCTTCCAGCAACTAAATCTACCTCATCATGCCTGAGATACAAACATTTCCTAAATCTGAAAGTGACTACAATATTAAGAAAATTGATATTAAGAATAACATAGCACGCTTGAACCAAATTTCAGAGAAACGTAACTGTAGATATTTAAATAACTAGAATGTGAAACAGAAGCTTACTTTGCTAAGTTAGTATCTTTGATTTAAAATAGTGCATCTGTACACAGGAAAAAGAATTGCCATTTTTGTTCATTGCCATTCAAGCAGTCTTAAATGTCCCCAGACAAAGTTTTCCATGTCTGATTTGCTGGTTAGAAGAAATGGAGCTAGATAAAGAATACATGAAAGGGAACTGGGGATAATTTGCTTTCAACTATATGCTGGTCTTCTATCACCCCAAACAACAATTTCTGGGAGGTGGGAAAGGAGCCTGTAGCCATAGCTGTTGGACTGGTGGGCAAGTCCTGGACCCTGTACCAGTCTTGTGGTATACAGCATGCACTTAGATTGCCTCTGTCTATAGGGTTTTCTTTCTTGCAGCCCTTTCGTAAAGGAGATGGAAACAGCACTGATTGAAATGCAAACCTGAATTTAAAAGACAGTTTCTAATAGTGCTGAACAATTCACTGATTCTGTTATTTGTCTGTAAAATAATTGCTCTGAATCAAACCAGTAGAGCTACCTCAATTTAAGTTTTTAAGCACAATTTGTCTGAAATCACTCTGATATCTTGTGAAACATGGTCAGAATCCTGGCCTGCATATTTGCAGGATTTTTTTACTTTTTAGATTGTGTAAATCAGTATTGCTTGAACTTTTTTTCTGAAATGGCACTGACAAGTGTTCATAATCAGATAAAGTTGAATGGTGTTGGATTGGGAGTTACATCTAAATATAGAAAATTAATACGTTTGTAGAAGCATCACTATTGATAGTGTCAAGACATCACTATTAGACTATTACCCAAGGATCACACAAGAATAGAGAATCTTTTTAGACTAAATGCTTGAATATAAAAAGGGTTCTGCCTAAATACTGTATGCATTACTCACTAACATTTCATTGTTAGTATGCTTTTGGGGGTGGAGGGGAGGAGAACTTATTTAATTAGGAAGGCACCTGCTAAACAGAAGAGCAGGAGAATGGATGATCTTACAAATTCATGAGGTGAAGAGTGAAAAGAATCTATTGTTGGGGAAGGGGGACAGTGAAGGAAGTAAAATTTTAGCAGTGAACAGTCAAGGTCATCATGGAGTAGAGCAGTCAAGAACCTTTAGATGAAACAAATATATTTAAATCTTAAAGGTTTTTTTCACTATCAGTGATGATCAAAAGGTTCCTTCTTATTAAGGCAACCTTTTCACAGCCCTCTCTTTAACCCTCAAAAAAGAAATAATATTTCTCTTCAGAAACACTGTTGGGCAGATAGGTCGTCTTGCTGATTGTTCACGTGTTCTTCTGTGTTTTGCTGGTGTCTTAGCATTATCTTAAATTTGGTATGCATTCAGTATGCTATTGCATCTTGCAAAAGCCCATTATTTTATATCTGAGCTATCTGAAAGTAGTGGGTAATATTTCATTCAGTGTAGGATTTCAGTTTTTAATCTTGAACACACTTGACTCTGGAGATTCACCGTGGCATTGAAGCAGTAGTTGCAGTGCTGTTACAATATAATCAAGCTCATAGACACAAATCCCATCATAATGGCAAAGGGACACTTTGTTAAACCCTTGTTTTATTATGTTTCTTTCCAGTTAGGATCAAATTCTTATGTTCTTAGTGCAATGAACTGCATTGCAGGCAGGGCAAATATACCTTCTCAAAGTACAAAAGCAAAAACATACACAAAAACTCTCCCTTACAAGGTATCTTAGGGAAGTTGTATCCTGAAGGGAAAAAGACAAGTCGGGAGTGGTTGTGTAGTGCTGTGAACCTCACAAAGATGCTGGTTTTCCTCAGAGGGTGCTGCAAATCCCAAGTATGGTGTTAAAAGGTTTGAGAAGACTTGTGTGGACCAGGGGAAAGTGGGTTGACCAGCAGCAACAAGCCGAGTCTTGTTGAGGTGAACTTTCTATGGCACCTTGGGACCATTCTCCTCTCTGGTGTCATTGTCTCAGCCTGATCTCCATGTGCAAAACTGAAAGCAAGTCCAGGATTTGACTTGCATTCTGATAGGCATTAAACTGCTGCACCTCTGCCTGTCCCTCTGGGGGAACTAAAGAGCAAAGTAATGTAACTGGAAGAAAGATACTTATTTTCTGACTTTTAGCCTAAAATACCCTCTAGGTGGCCTAACATGGAGTTTCTTCTGTATTGATTTTGGGTGTGTATGAATGTAGGAAGGGAGAAGGATTCTCAAGAAAGTCTTTCTCCCCCTCTGCCCCCCCCTCTTTTTTTCCCCCCTCTCATTGAATAACCTGAGAAATATTTGCTATGCCATAAACCTTGGCATAGCAAAATAACACTCAGGCAGACCTATCTGATTATGCTGTAAACTGTCTTTGTGGATTTAAGTTATAACTGTATTACAAATATAACAGCTTTTCTGGTGTAAAAAATCAAGAAGGCAGATCAAGAGATCATATGGTATATAATAGAAACGAAGTAGTATTTATTTTGCTTATGTGGAGGGTAGAAGTAAAGGAATTGTTTTGGTTAGAGAGTGTAACAGGAGGATGGAGTGGAAAGGCCAAGGACACCTACCTGTTTACTACAGCATTAATTCCTTCACTTGCTCTTGAGTACCACTAACTGGATGAAGCACTTACTTCCCTACTATGCAGAAGCTGAGGTAGTTTCAGACCTTGGCATGGCTGTAGTTTTTCCTTTAAGCTGCTGAAGAATGATACAGGTAGTTCTACACTGTTGCAGTTCTGAGAAAACAATAAGTTTAGTCTGAAGGAAATAAAGATCAATCTCTCCGCTAGCACCTGGATACCGTTTTTTCCCCTGGTCTTTTACCAGGGTTTGGATATTGAAGCTGTCAGCCTGGTGCATCTGTCCTCCTCATGCCATTTTCCCCTGGCTGTAAGGGACTTGCTTTTGCTTATTTGGCAACGAGGTCTTAAGCACTTTTTGCCTGACAAGCATATGTATGATCAAAAAGGTCCCCCTCCTCCATGCTCATTTATGTTCATGCTATAAATCTGCTTTCTGGCCTTAGAGCTGATCTCATCAGGAGTAAATCCAGACCATCACTTTCAGACAGTTATATTGAGAGTGTAACCCCGTGTGTGTATTAGCCTCTCTCTTTTGTGAAGCAAGGTTTAAACGCTACATCAACAGATTTAAATGGACAGTTATTGAAATCAGCAAGATGGTCTCATGTGAGACATCCATAAATTTTCTGGGAAATATTTTCAAGTGTGAGGCAGTTTCTGAGATCTAGGCTGCTGTAGCAGGAAATATTTTGGTAGATGAACTTCTAGAGCTACTCTTTGATTTGTTGGTGTTGGGGTTTTGTTTGTTTGTTTGTTTGTGGGTTTTTTGTTTGTTTTGTTTGGTTTTTTGTTGTTTTTTGTCAGTTTGGTTTGTTTGGTGTTTTGTTTTTTTTCTATGAATGGCGAAATGGTTAAATCTCCAGGCTAAGCTGGGTTGCTTTGGAGTGGGTGCAGAAATTAGAAGAGATTTTAATTTTATACTTCAACAATAAATTATTGTGCATCTTTACAAACAGGATTTGGCTGGTTAATAACAACACTTTTTTGTTGTTCATCATTAGAGTTTAGGATCATAGAGTTTCTCCTTTCACTGAAGTCTTAGAGCAGTTTTGAATGCATCTCTCTCTCTCTTATGATTGGGAAGTTGTGGGAGGGCTTTAATCCCTGGGTACTCACATCCCTCTTGCACTTCTGTGCCTTTGGTTAACTAGAGACAGTAACTATGAGTCCCTCAGTGACTAAAATGCCAAACCACACACGACACCCTCTTTGCACTCCCTATTAAAATTTTACAGGTCAAAAATCCAAAACCCACTTAATAAAAATTGTTCTTCATCGTAAGTGACAAGAGAGAGCAGGTCAATCTATGGAATAATGGTGGAGTAATTAGAACCTTTGTAGTTGATAAACTGTGACTGTTAATCAATGTTTGGCTAATTAATCAATATTTTAATCATTAGACCTTTTAAATTTGTTTTAATGAGCATTTCCTCTAATTCCCTTGATCCTGTTGCTTCCAACTCTTCTATTATCTCTCTTAAACAGCAAAGTGGGTGTTCACATACCAAGATTATGCTGTGGTTTTGTAAGGTTTTTGTAGTTTATGGCAAAGATACATGAATATTTCTGACTGTGTGCAAATTCAGATTCTTAACTAGAAAAATATTTTTACAGTATATGCCCGGGCCATGTTTGCATTAAGAACAGTGTTTGAGAGAATGAGCCTTCACAACTTAATGACGCACTCCATTGATAAATTTTGATATCTTAATAATCTTTTCCTAAGGAAAAAGTGCAAATGGGACACATGCTACTAAGTGACAGTTACTCATTCTCTGAATATCCCTTTCTTCCCTCTAAAAACCTTACCAAGCACTATCAAGGTATTTAGAGTTTACAGAGAGTAACTACTCCACCATTAGTCAAAAAATACTATTTTCAGGAATTTTTCTACCCTTTTTCTTCTGTTTGCTGACTGCAATTCAAAGGTTTTTCATACACAGTATATGTGATATACAGCATTTATGGCAATGGCCATTTGAATGTGGTATATGTAATTTTAACTTTGAATATTCCAGTAAGTATGGAATGTTTGTATCCTTCTCATATAGAACATTCAGGGAGTTTTCATGCCTTGTCTGTCCTTTCAGAAATCAAAATGGGATACCATTTATCATGGCAGATAGACTGAAACTGCTTCTTGTAGTAATGGGTATCAGGAATTTGCTGCCCATCTGCTGGCAAGGAGATGGATTTTGCTGAGCTCTGCACAGGTTGGCCTGTTTCATTGACTTTGATTTCTCACTGGTCTCCTAAATACTTGATTTTATTCCCCTTTTTGTTGTTTGTTGATCTTTCCCTCATCCTTGACTAGGTGTCAGTGAGGGACTGGGAAATAACCTGTTCCAGACATGCAGAAATCCACAGATACAGAACTCAGGCTGATCCTCTGCTTTAACTTAATCTGAAAGTGCTCTAAATCTTTTCTTGCAGGAAAGAAGAGATTCATTTCCTCTACAAAATATAAGTCTCCAGCTAATTCTAAATGCTTTGGTGGTTTTGTCCCCTGCAGACCCATGAAGATTTTTGGCATCTCTCCATAACATTATCTCATGAGGCTATTTTTTTTTTTTAACCAAAAACTTGTCAACTAGTTTGAATTTTTTAAATTAATAATGCTAGCAATGTTTACTGAATCTGCATTCCTATTTAGCAATGATTACTTAGTGTCAAAGTAATTAATTGTATCCTCTCCCATCGAGGGCTTGAATTATCATTCCTGATTTCTGGTTTTTCAACTGAATTTTGGAAATTAACACTTATATTTTGGAGACATTTCTACAGTGCTTACTGTAACAAGCTTCCAGCTATAGTCAAAGTGTGATTATGTTCTTCTGGAATACTTAAGATAAAGTAAAAGCTGTTTCTTGTAACAGTGATGTATTTATAAAGGAACATCAGAAAGGCGGTTTGCATAACACATTCCAACACAAGCGAAACATCTGAGCGCTTGGTTACCAGTTCCTGAGACTATGTTCAGTGGGAAAACCTTTAGGGTTTAACTTCAACACTGTTTTTTTGTGGATTGATAGTTCAACCTGCTCCTGCCAGCACCAGAAGTGGAAGGCTTCAGTCTTAGCAAAACATCATAGCTTGAAATTGGTGCAAAGCCCCAGCTGGCTGTATCTCTGCACAGGTCTTACACTTCATAGGCTGATACGGTCACTGTGCTATTGATCAAACAGCTGTATTCAGGCAGCTTGATCTGATGTGGGGTTAGAAGAAAACATTTAAATGAGCAGTGTCACCTGAAGCTGGTATTATAGAACCTGAAGGTATCTTCAAATTTTCTGTTACAGCAGATAGGTCTAGTTAATGAGGGAGATTTGTTCAAAAGAACCATACATTGTTTTCTAGCAGTTGCCATGCAGGTTTGGTGGGGAAAATAAGCCTTCTTGTACAGGAAAAGGTAGAGAAAGAAACTTGCTTTGGGATATTTTATTGTACAGTTTTCTTTATTTTCTGCTCTGAGAAGTAATATTGCACATGGTCATATAACTTTTTTCAGAATGAATCTCATTCATTTAATATTTATGTCAATAAACTCTTCCTCCTGCCTCATTTACTAAATCAAGGAAATCTGAATTATGAAGAGGCACTCACTGAGGAAAACACACGTTGGATAAAAATACTATGAGGAATGGAATAAAATTAAAATAATTTCTCAGCAGA
The DNA here is from genome assembly GCA_013399195.1 of Dicrurus megarhynchus. NCBI lineage: Eukaryota > Metazoa > Chordata > Aves > Passeriformes > Dicruridae > Dicrurus > Dicrurus megarhynchus. Next base: position 1,062,092 of record VXAD01008917.1, on the reverse strand, counting down.
AGGTTATTTTTATCAAAAATACAATTCTTATGTCTTACATTCACATAAGTTGTTAAGACACCATTGGTAAATTGTTATTTTTACGAAACTATTACACTCAGGATTTTTTAAAATCCATTATATTTTTTTAGATCAGCAGTAATGAACCATACCCAATATAATTTATTTTTATTACTACTGTAGGTTGAATCATGATGATTTATACAGCAATATTGAACCAGTGACTGTAATTACTCTGATATTGTCAACTACGTGTTTTTCTGAAATCGGAGATTTTAACCACATATAAACTCCGTAAGTGTGGATGTTTCTAATTTTAAAGACCTAATTAACAATATTTCCAGTTTCCCCTGCAGAAGTTTCATTTTTGTGCTCATGAGATACACAGGTGTATGGTGACTTCCTGATTTACTGAGTGAACACTGTTTTTTGACTGGAATGACTTCACATTCCACGTTTCTTATTCACTAGGAGGTGTATCCCAAAGAAAAAAACAAAGCCAATAAACTTGAAGCATATAGTAAATATAATGCATTTATAAGGTTTTTTAAAAACCCAACTTTTAAACACTTTTATAATAGTAATAATCTTAAATGATGACAATTTAAAATTTTACTGCTTGTCATGCAAGCTTCATTTACTCCACTTCCCCACACATCCTTAATCCATCAAACCTTAAACAAAGCATAATAATGTACAGAGCTGAAATAATGTACAGAGCATGGTTTAATCAGGATTGTTCTAGGAAGAATTTCCTTTATTGGTGAATGCCCTCGAGGCCTAAAACTCAGCTGAAGTGTGGCAAGTGAATTTTCTATTTTTTTGAGCTGCCCTAGGACACAGAAATATTTTTGCTTATGTGGATAATGGAGGGAAAACCAACAAGAAACTCCAACACTAAACCCCTCCAAAAAGCGCCACTGCGCAAGCTGCTCATCTTCCCTGATCCTTGAGAAAATGGACATTCACTGTGTCCTGTGACTCTGCTCTTAGTATGGATGACATCTTCTGATGCAACTAGATTTCCAGGAAGTGTAGCATTCTTCCAAAAGATATTTTTGAAGAGAAAACTCAGACTATTATCTACATTTTTTTTCTGTAAAATTGGAAGTCTGTTATAGGTCTGATTAATTTTTTGCAAAAGAGTTTCATTGTGCTTTGAAGTGAAGGAGGAAATGATGCCACTTCATTATGTTGGTTTATCGAAACTCTGTAATAAACAATTTTGTCTTCAAGAAAAACTTGAAGCAATGATTTCACAGCATGCAAAGTATTTTATGATACCCTCAGAAGACCAAAACCAACATTTTGCTTCCTTCCCCATAACTGATGCAGTTATTTTGGGTGTATTTTTGCTTGGTTTTGGTTTTAGATTTGAGTTTTTTTGGAAGCCCTTTGTCTTCCATTGCCGCCTCAGAAAATATCTGGTCAAAGGCTACCAGACTAGGTTCTAAAATAGTATATAATTTTAGGAAAGTTTTGACTCCCTTAATCTTATGTTTAAGTTGTTGCCAGTTTCCTTTCCTACTTATCCATCCTTCCTTCTCATCCATGTGCCACTTCCCCTGCTCTCATTCTTCAGGATAGGGATAGCATTAAAATTCCATATAAAACTGTTCGAATGGTCTTAAGTTTATTATTTTCAGAAATCAAAGGGAGAAACAACATTATGATAACGCAGTTGGATGTTCAATCTGTCCATTATGTCCAGCAATGAAATAAAAATACCTGCAGTGACCCATGGGCACTCTCTCTTTTGCAGCATCAATGACAGTAAAAAGCTCTTTGTACTGTGCTGAGTACGTCAGTGGTCTGATGAGCACTGAGGCAGTGGACTCAATAACTGTATCTGCCCACCTGATCCATGAGCAGCTAACAAGGAACTGAGAAAGAATTGTAGAATTACATTTATTTTTGTGCTGGGATTCTTGTTCATAGGAAGGCTGTCACCTAAAATCCAAGGCCAAATTTTGCAATGTGGTGAGTGCAGTCAGCTGAGGTGCTCTGTGCTGCTCAAGAAACACTGAATATCTTGCAGAATGGGATCTTTGCAAAGATTTGAGTGTGCTTTTGTGAGCATTTGCCTTTCCTCTACAGAGCCCTTAAGAGCAATTCAAGAGACTGATAACAGAATCCTTTCAAAGTTCAAATGTAAATCTCTTCAGAATTATGTTCTCTAGAGGAGAGTAAACAAATAAACATAGTAAGAACTACAGTAAAAATATTGCACTTACAGAGAGCTTTTCTTGTGTCTTACAGAGCTTTTCATCTAAGGATCTCAAAGGGCTTTATAGATGGTACTTATCTAACCCTCAGAACACCTTTGCAAAGGTAGCACTTGGGTATCATCTTCATTTTCAGATAAGAAACTAGAAATGGAGGCACAAGAGAAATGAGAGTCTGAAAAATAGGACTTGGGTCTCCTAATTCAGCGTAATAACATGAAAGAGATTATTGTAAATGAAATTTGAAAGTTATTTAAATACCACATAAACTGAAGTTAATGGTAATCTTGTCATTTTATATTTATGTTTTCTTTGGCATTCTTTACAGACATTGAAACAATGTTTCTTGTAATTATTGTTGAAGGTTTTTGATTTTTATTTTTTTCCCCTGGAAAACAGTTGATTTACAACAGGTAGTCTTATGGATTGTTGTTGTTCTAGTTCACCTTTAATCATATCATAATCTAATGAATAGTTAATCAATTGTCATATTCATTGTTCTGTCTGGAGAATAGCCATTTAATATCTCACCATATTCCTCTAGATTTCGATGAAGAGATAAAAACCAGTGGTAGAAAAGAAAATTATTTATATTAATTTTATATACAGAATCAAAACGCTCTTAATAGTTCTGTTTCATGTTTTAAAAATGCAAATATTTTTGTATTTTCCACTAGTGCAAAACATGGAATTTGCATGTATTATTTATTTCAAGGCCTTTTCATCTTAAAGTAACTTTTCCATGTCACATTTCACCAAAGTCTGCTGAAGAAATGCGCAATTCAGAGCAGAACATTTATGTCAGCATCTTTCACATGTTCTTTTTTTAACATCCCACACTAATTGTAGTTGAAATTCTTTGAAAGAAGACTGATACTATTCTATAACCTGCAAAAAATGGTCCCCAAAAACCCCACTTGAATTCTCCCTTATGTTATTCTGTACTTTGGACAGAGCATCAGAAAGTCAAAATGATATTCCTTTGTTCTAATATATGTTTTTTTATGATAAATGTTCCTCAGAGAGCTCAAGTGAACAAGTATGCATTGTCAGTCTGATATAAGCAGTATTAAGCACAGCCATTTTAGTGGATGAAATATTCAGTAATTTCAATTACTACTAATTTGAATCTAAGTTACTTACATAATGCAAGTAATATGTCTAAGAAATGGCAGTATTGCTTTTGTGTTGTGTTGTTCAGCCTTGAAGGAGAGGTGTAGAAGTTGAGTCCAGGTAAAGTTTTTCTCTCTATATTAATGAATGTTTTGTACCATATTGAGCTGTAATGTCTGAATTATTTACTGGAGTTTTTTATGTCCTTTATCTGTATCTTCACCACCTTTGAAAGACTTGGGTCTCAAAGGGCTAGGCTGCACACTGTCTTGTACAATATGCATGTTCTTGTAAGGTTTTGTAGAATATTGCTCTTTTTGACAAAACTAGGTTGAAATAAAACATACTCAGGAACACCTTTTCTCACACAAATTCTGAAAGTTTTGGCATGGAGGAGAAAAGAAAAAAAAAAATCCAAAATTAGGTTTCCAGTGCAGCTCATCTGAGGACCTTCAGATAGGAGGTTTAAGTATCTAGATATTAAACTGAAAACACTGGAAGTCATTTGAGGTTTTAAGAGCAGGTTTCCTTTGAAAACAAAAGTCGTTACACTGAAAATAACCCCAATCCAAACCTCGCACCCCATTTGTATACAAAAAAAGAAGCGTGCTAAATCTTTAGAAATGCTTGTTTGTAAAGTGTGTGTATATATGTACACAGGCAATAATTCAAATTCATGGGCTATTCCAGTATATTAACAACTATTTACACTTAGGGCCCAAAAAAAGTTATTCTGATGTTACCATCAAAGAAGTAGCTCAGATGTATCAACCTGTCTGGGCTCAATTTCAAAGGAACCATCTCAGGACCCTGCTGGGCCTGGCATCACAGAGCTTCTCATGTGATCCAAAGCCTAAACTTTCATCCAGCTTCTCAGGTAGGACTGGTGCTATTTAAACTGAACAACCAAGTTGTAATCTAACTGAAGTATTTCTTTATGAACAGTGTAGACGCATTTTGAATCATGGGAAGTTTTAAACTGTGGCAATACTAGCCATATGGGATTCTTAACTTTGATGAAATCTGATGGATCATTTCACACATGGTCATGCTGAGTTTAAGGCTAAAAGAAAAGACTCAAACAATCTCTTTTGATAATTATTTCTAAATAACAGTTTGCAAAAAGCAGGCACAGGCTGGCTAACCATACTTGGTTTGACATTAGATTTTGAAATATTAACATTTTTCCTTTTTGTGATTTTCATATTTTCTTTTAATTGTGTGACAGTTTGTTCTGAGGGAATAGCCACTGCTGAGCACTTCCAACACAGTGAGGCAAATAGTGATACATTGACAGGGAATCTGCAGGCTCCTTTCTCCAAGACACTGCCAAGTGCTGGCGTAGGCCTAGATAAAATGTAAGCCTATGGACTGCGCTGTTCAATCATCCAGCATTAGAAAATTCAAATCTCAAGGTAGGGGATTTCACAGACACGAAATCTGGCCCACAGAAATGCTAAGTGAATTCTCAGGAGTTGTTCATCAAAGTTAGTTGGTTGGAGAAGAGACTAATTTTTGTGCAGAAAGACAAAGTATTGTTATGAATCAGCAATTAACTGGAAGGTTTTCATGCTAAGAAACTGGGTAAGAGGTGCCTCAAGTTTTTCTATTAAATTTAGTATTTTTTAATAAGCTGGAAAAATAGGAAGATAGAGTGAGTAAAACAAGGACACAAGTGGTAATTGTTAAACTCAGATTTTGTTGCATGATACAAGATCCTGTTGGTCAATTGTTTCCAGAAACTTTGCTGTATAGAATTTCACTGGAGAGATAAAGAAATATCAAAACAATAGACACTGTTTTATCAGATGGACTATATCACTCACAAACAAATACCCTCCCTAAAGAGAATGATAAAAGAACTATTCATGCACATTCTAGTTGATTATATCAATGCAGAATCTAGGATAAGACTGGAGGGGACTGATCAGTTCCCTCCATCTTGTTAAGGAGCTGGTGGAATAGAATATGGAGTACATCAAAGAAGTTAGAAATCCTTGCTAAAAATGGACTCTCTATCTCATTTGTCTTACAATATTCAGATTTGGAAGTTTGGGTCTGGTGTCAACACTGAAAAGAATAGAGGGTCTATAGAAGTACAGGACTTAAAGTTTAGTTGAAACGTGCTTATATAGGGAAAGAGAGAAAAACGTGGGTTGTTAACTGCGAACAGAAAAAAAGAAAAGACATGAAAAAGGTATGTACAATACAGTTACTCTTTTAAGTACATGTCTCTTTCAGATCATCCTCTGTGTTGTATACTTTTGTTAGGACATCTTCTGTCTTAATAGGAATGGAATATTCAATTAAAATGAACAGTGGGAAATTTAAAATAGGGGAAAATGCTAGTTAAAAAAAAAAAAAATGGAGCTGTGCAACATATTGCCACTGCTAACAAAGGAATGTTAGTGTACATGTACAACAGACAACCCAACTTTATAATAGAAGACAGTGGAAGCAAAAACTTCAGGACTTAAAATCCAGAATTTATGACTTGATTTTTTGAGGAATTTTCCTAGATATGATATCTGTGTCTTTAATCTCTCCTTCAGCATATATGGGAGATGGCATAGTGGATGGACACATACTGTGGCTGTTCTTCTGTAAGAAATTCTTGTACACCTCTGTGGAGCTAGATTTCTTTGTATGGAGAGTTACAGAAAGAGCTCTGCATTACAGAGTGTGGGGTTTTTGATACCTTTTCCTATACTTGCCATTCTGTGAGTACTCCGGACTTAAAATGAATGAATGGACAGGACCTCCCATTTTCCTCAATTCATTGGCTATAAAAGTGCTACAGAGTTGCTTTGTTTTTTGTGAAATCTATCAATGAATTGCAAAAAAGAGAAAAATGAGACAGTCTTACCCTTCCCAGGGAAAATAATATTTTTAAAGCAGAAACAGTAGCTGATGTGGGTTTACGCCAGTGTTTGATGTCATTAGTATAAGTGCTTTCCTTCTGAGTAGCTGCATCTCCACTATAAAACTAAATCACTGTTTTGTTCATAGGATAGAAAATAAAAGATTAACAGCCTGCATCGTGTAGCACGTCAAACTGCCTTTGGTACAGAAACAATGTGTTACTCTCTAGCTTATCCATTGCTCAGTTGGGGCTTCAAGCATGAATGTCATTTTCTGGAATGCAATGCACAGACTGGAAGGATGGACAAATTTAAGGAGAAAAGTGAGAAAATGGGTCAATTAAAAAATTAAAAAGAAAAGGCATATATTAGGCTGCGGTATTCCCAACCTTCCCAGTCATCACAGCTCATCATACCTGTGAATCATGAAAGTCACATGCAGATATATGAGCACCTTATCCTGATGTTTTTGTTTCTCTGCAGAAGCAGATTTTGTCATCACCTCTTCATGTAGGATAACAACCTTCTAAGAGAGTGAAATTCTTCTAAATCCATGTCATAACCTTCTAGCAGGGCAAAGCCATGGATCAAGGGAGAGGTCCCTTGGTGGGTCCTGTGACCCATGTTGGGATAGGGAAAATGGGCACAGGTGTTGGATTCCTTTCATACTTCTGCATCTGAGACACTTAAAAACACACACTAAAAATCTGCAATGATGTAGGATAATGCAAGTAGAAGCTTACTCCAAATTCCCTTTTTTCAATATGTCCTCTATCTGATTTTGTGTATGTTGATGATGAGGATTATTGCATGATTTATTTTAAAGTGGTCTATCCTTTTTGATAGTGCAGGTTATCGGAGGTCAGTTTGCCTGTGGAATTAGGACAATTGACAAATTCATTCCTTTTTCTTTTAAAACCATCTACCTGTTCCATTAGATCCTCCAAAAAAAAAAAAAAAAAAAAATTTTCTCGTCTGATCAGCCTCTATCCTGTAAGATTTAGGAAAAGGAAGGGATTACTGGCTTTATTTCTAGTTTAAAGGTGTTTGGATTTTGGTGAGTGTGAAGATGAGAAATATCTTCTTGAGTACATATGTCCTAGTTGGATATACATATTCAAAAAACGGATAATGGGCCAAATCCCCAGCGTGAAGTCAAAAGGACTCTGTTAATATAGACTAGGTAAGGATTTGGCACAAATATATGAGTATAAGAGTGCCACAGCTCACTGGGTGTTATTGCAAAAAGTCTGTCTCTTGCTGGCATTGACTTTCAAAAACAAGCTGTGCTTAGCACCTCTGAGTTTATAAAGATCACACAGCAACCTACATGCTATCAAAGCTTCAGGAACAAATAAATAAGCAGCTTATCTCTCAAGGTCTTTCCCCCTGATTTTATTCTAAGTGACAATAGAACCAAAGTTGTAAAGCAGTAAAAGATCTTCAGCTGAAATATGTGTTGTATATTTTTTCACATTGTCTGAATCTGCTATTGGATTATTTTCCCTAACAAATTGTAATATTAGGGGGTTTTAGATCTGTCAGAGCTCTGAAATTAATTCTCACTTTTGTTCTACAAAAGTCATGCAATATTTTTCACACATCTGCTTCAGGAGAAATGAACCTCAGTTACCACACGTACATTTAAAAGAAGAAATGTCAGCTTTATGAATTTCTATCTTTGTGCTGTAGTCTTTGCAGAACTATCTGTGTCTACACAGAGAAAATTCGGGGAAGCTCCATTGTATTTTAACATTTGAAGCAGATACCCTTCACTCATCCCTTGAGAAACATAATGAAAACCTTAAGGCAAAAATTTGCCCATTGTTTGAGGTAGGTGTGTAAAATTTCACAAAGCAAAGATGACAACAAAATAAGATTTCATAACTACTTTTCTACTGTTGTTCTTCATCAGCTGTGAAACAATAACAATCACGTTCTTGCTCTAATTCTCTCATGCCAGTAAAATCCATAAGTAAAACTGATGGAGATGACTGAGCAAAAACACCAGGCAGCCAGGACTTTTCGGCAGGAGGGAATCATTATAAGTATGAATCACACAAAATAATATAAGCAAAAAGGCTACTTTGTCCTGGCTTTTAATTCAGCCTCCACTACCTAGTTTCAGAGTCCTCTCTTTCAGCAACCAGCCCTTCAAGACATTTTTCATTGTGGGTGGTGGAGTAGCTTGTGTCTTTGTCTCCTACCATGTGATGCCAGACAGTTCCAATGTAAAGTCAGCAAAGGTGCATGCCTGGAATGGTTTGCGTTGAAAATACTGTTTGGAAAATGGTTTTGTTTTGCCAATTTAATTAACTTTCGTTCTGTGTCCAAATACCAAATGCGAGAGAGGAAAGCAATGGGTTGTATTAAGACTATTAGCGATGTGGTTTGGCCACAGTTAAGCGAAACTTTTCCTTTTCTTTTGATTTCTTGCTGGCCTATATAATCTTTTACTCTTCTGTGTCACAAGCGTGTTTGGTAGCTTTACGCAGCTGCAGGGGATGCTCCCACTCCAACAGCATCCATTAGATGGCTGTAGAGGGAGGCCTTGCAGGAGCTGCCACCGTCAGGCTGTTCCCACTTCTTAGCTCAGCACATAATCAAATGGTGCATAGCCACACACTGACTGTGTGCCACATATTTCCTCCTGCCATGTCATTACTCATTAGCGTCTGGAATTGCTGCCGCTGGCTTCCGCAAATGAATGCAAGAGCCCTAGGTGAGTTAAAACAAATAAAGTCTCTTGCTGGCCCCCTAATGTACTATTGCCTGCTCCAGGAGGAGGGAAGGAATCCGTCATTACCTTGGACAGATTAGAGGCCCTACAGTTACTCACCTGAAGTAGGCCACTTATCGTCTTCTCCCTGGGCTGAGTCAAACCTTACATATGTTCACCAGATGGTGGATTCCCATAATTATTATTCTGCAGGCTAAAACAACATGAGGAGAATGAAGAACTTAGCCTATATACACTTCTCTCCATCAAATCTACTCACACGTGAATTGAAATACATTAGCCCAAAGTGGTACCTAAAAATTTGAAATATAGTAGGCCAATAGTACTAATAATGTGTTATTAGTGTTATTACCAAGCATTGTGTTTACTCTATCAGAGCCTCTTGAAGAGCATCATTCTTAAATGAAAACTACATCTCTGATAGTTAGGGCTGCCTGAGCAAAATACAGTTATCAAGATATTTCTGCCTTCCTCTACCACTCCACACTTGATCAACCAATAGATTAGTGGCACATTTTTTAAAGTTAAAATGTGATTTATGACACCAAAGCATGTTCATCTGATCTCAAATTGCGAATTTAAGAAAAACTAACAATAAATCAAACTTTAGGATGAAACCTCTGTATGACCTTGAGGGTTGATACTGGAGCTGGTAGAGTTCAGTGTTTTTATTAGCAAGCTGGATGATGTAAACCTCAGCAAATTTGCTGAGGACACTAAGTGACTGGTAGGGGATGATAATCCTATCCACCTGAGCTTCAGTTGAGTAGAAGTGAGGGACTGACAGAAACCTCAAAACCTTTGACAGTTCTGCACTTGAAGAAAAGTAACTCCATGTGTCAGTACAGGCTGAAACCTGACTGAATGCTTCACATTCCTGGGAATATGATGGATACCAACAGTGCATACGGGAAGTAATGTAAGCTGCACCCTTGCCTACATTAGGAGAAACATGGCTAGTGGAGGGAGATTATCTACCTCTCCTGGCACAGGTTGGGCACTACCTGGAGTACTGTATCCAGTTTTGGGCTGTCCTTGTGCAAGAAGGATGTTGAAAAGTTAGACGTGATCCAGTAGAGGACCCACAAGAAGCAAAGGAACTTTTGTACTTGACCTAAGATGAGAGAGGTTGAGGGGACTGAGTTGTTTAGACTGGCAAAGAGGGAACTGAGAGGGGAAGAAGTGTCCTACAACTAGGGAGAGAACTCTTCTTTATGATATCAGATGGTTAAAGAAGAGACACTTGCTTGAAATATTTTCACTAGGAGGTGCTGGTTATGCAGAGAGGCTGAGGAATTTTCATTTGTGGAGGTTTTAAAAACTTGGCTTGTTCTGGTGCTGCTGGTGTGTCTGCCTGAGAAAGATGTTTAGGTGAAGGTCCTTCCCTGGGCCTCTGTGGCTGCATTTTAACTCACAGCTATTTCATGTCTGAGAGTGTTTCTCATACACATCCTGTGTGTGTTTTCTTGTGTGAAACTGTGGGTTCTGCTTTGTTCATTTAAAAGGCCTCACATGAACTAGCAAAACTAAGCACTTTTATCAGAACAAAGCTAAGGGAGAAACGTATCTGTAAACTGACAGAATTGTCTGAAAAAATCTAGTCTGTGGAGAAAACATTGCAAAGTTTACTTGTGGGTACCAGGCATTTTACTTCTTTCCCCTAAATGCTATAGCCCATGTTCATGTCAGCATCATCATATTTGTTTATTTCTTTTGATAATTTTGCTGCCTGATTTCATCATTCTTTGGGATGAAAAGATTCCTCCATGTTAAAAATTTACTACTTGAATATGTGGCTAAAATGTTGAAATATTTAATTGTATTTTAAAGGATGACAGGAAATTCTTTAAAATCTTAAGAAATTTCTCACTAAAGCTAATTAAAACTGCTCATTAAAATATTAAAGAAAAAAAACCCAACAAAAAACCACAAACCAAAGAAACTAATCTTTTATTCCCCTGCTCTGTCATATCTCAAATACTGGAACTTCTAGCATTTCCAGCTGCAGATTTTTTAGAGCTTCTTTGAGTACAATTTTAAAGCTTTCTGATGTTTTCTTTTGCTGTGCCAACTGTTGAAAAGCAGTCTCGTCTTGTAAACATGCCAGTACCAGTGAGAGAGTGCTATAGTGTTAGAGTCATGGGACCTCACAGTAAAAGGGATGGAAAACTCATCCTTGACATTCAGCAATTAGAAATGTGCAACCACATGGAATTTTATAGTTCTGATTGCTTGAAGTGGTTTTACAATAGTCTTAACTTTCGATGCAGACATATTAAAACCACCTTGTACAGGTGTGGCAATACCTCACTTTCCTGGAAGGTAATGAAATATCGTGTTAATCAGTGGTCAGTCTCTTTGTGATATGGCAGAGCCACACTGTTATGACAAATGGCTTTAAACAAGTTCAGTGCTATAATTATGGAAAAAGTTACATTGTTCTACAATTATCCTTTTAATCAATCTTGTGGGATAATCATCCTGCCGAAAAATCTGTTTCTCAATACCAATTTCATTATCTAGGTGATTCTCATCACTAATCATTAGAGTGTGATTCACTACATTCTTAACAACTCCTGTTTTAACTTAAATGGGTGATTAGACTCAATATACAGGATATTACCTGCGCTATCGTCTTTATAATACATTCTCCTTCCCAACTGTCAGGCCATCTCTCCACTAATAAATGTAAAAAAGCATTTCTTATTAACATCCTTTTCCATAGTAAATCATATTCAAATGAACATTACTAATGAAAGAGAACAAGGGAGAACAGCTCTTTCTTGATGTTCCATCTTTCCAAACATTGCATGGGAAAACGTAGGGCAAGACTGGGAACCTCCAGGCTATTCTGGAAGGTCGACGTATCTGAAGCAAGAAGGAAGAAGGCAGTAGCTACTCTTTGCTTTTGCACTTCTACAGGTTCCTCAGACATTCCACCATAGAAACAAGAAAGGTTCTTACAAAGAAATAGGACTGCATTTTCTTCCGTTGTGTGAATGGCAAAACATTTAGAGCTGTCATAAGTCCCTGTTTGGGACCTGAAGACTTTTGTTGGACTTTTGTTGCATGTGTTACTTATAGCAGTCATTCAACTTCTGGTTTATTTTTGGATGTATGTAAATTGTCTACAGTACTGGGTTACCTCTTGACTTATGAGAGCTTCAATACCTGTATTAAACAAGAGTTAGAAAATGATATTAGTCATTTAATTTTTTAAAGATCAACTTTTATATTTTTTTTGTTTAATACTGAGATCTCTATCATTATAATATGTCAAAAAATACTTCAGCTAACCATCTTCAGCAGTTTCCAGTGGACTTCAGCTAGTCATGTAGAAAGGGATTGCAACTTTTCATTTATGAAAAAGCAGGTCTTAATTACTTGAGGACGTGGGAATTCTTTCAGTTTAAAGACAGCATGTTGAAACTAACATATAAACAAACATCAGTTAAAACTTTCTGGGGAATGATTTTTGGTAAACTGCTTTTCAAGAGCTTCCCTGTGAAAAATAACTAGGATTGGTTTGTTTATTAAATTGCTTAATTGTGAATTTCCAATGTCCTGGTAAACTCCCTGGTTCTGACTCTTTTATGCAGACAGAAGTTCAGTCCTATCCAGAGCCTGTTTAACTCTGACCGTGACAAGGCCCCTGTTGTGAGGGTAAACTGACTTTGGAGATGATTGCTTCTTGACACTCTCCCTGCCACTTCTGTGTGTAGATTTATGTACTATACATTTTCATTGAGCATTTAACCCTGAATCTTTATAGGAGCCTACCATAAAGCACATGCCTATCATCCAGGAAATGCTTGGCAATGCTTTTCCTAGACAGAAATTATTGTAACATGAAGAAAAATTAATTGTACTGAATTTCTAATATCCTGGGAAATAGTTTCTGCCAGCTGTAAAAAGAAGTTTAGTTAATCTGCAGTTATTAATTTTCTTATTCACTTGAAATTATTCATTAGTATGTTTGGACTAATGTTTTACTGGGTTTTTTGGGGGTTTTTTTGCTACCATCATGGTGATCTATGCAATGAAAACATGAAAAATAGTAAAGCCTAAATGATTTGTGGTCAAGCAAGCCTTACAGATGTTGATTGTGAATATGCTTTCTACCTGTGAGAATAAACAATGAGTGTGTGTTTTCATTTAAAGCTGGACTCTGCTCAGTTGCTACTAATACAGACAAAGGTTTGTGGAGAGAGAAAAAAAATTCTCTGTCACAATGACTTATACAAGCTTAAGCAGCAGACTTCCTAAACTGAGACTTATCACTTCAGGGTTATTTCCATGTGACCTGTGAAGGATGCCCATGAATAGCAGGAGAAGACATGCAGTTTTCTCTGCTGTAGGGCTCAGCCCCTCAGTGCAAGACTAGAAGGCAGTCCTGGGTGTTGTGAAGTAATCATTAAGTTACACGCTTGTCATTTCTTGTACATTCACTCAGAACTAATGCACATCACTTTTTCCAATTATAATCATTCCACCATTTAACAAGCACAAAAGGCCTTAGATTCCAATTTGCCACTGATGCTTCACTCTCACTTGCTTATTTCTTGGCATTTAGGTCAGGCTAGGTTGTGCACAGCTCCAATAATGGGGTATATTCACCCTTCATACTGCAAACGTACAAATGATGAAGGCTAGAACAGCTGGTCTCACAATGTGAGAGCAGATAATTTCCACTGGTATGGTAATTTCTCTATTCATAGTTTTCCTTTCAGTTATTGCAAATATATTTTATCTTTTTGAGTTGCTTATTGCCAAAGCCAAGCAGAAAGCACACAATGATAAAGGAGATGCAGTCCCCTCCACACTTCCTTGCTGGCTAAATCAAAGTTGCTCTAGAAAGCATGTCACATTTCATTTAGCTTTTCAAACCTTTCCACAGCTAAAAACAAACACCAGCCCCTCCCCCCTCAAAAATAAAACAAAAGCAAGCCAAAAAGCCCCGCTACAAAAGCAAAACACTGAATCACAGCTGCTGAAATCCCTAGTCTTTAATCTTAGTTAGCCTCTAACTAACGACAAGTAACTGGAATGTTAATAAACAAGCTTTGGCTACATATTACCCAAGCATTAAGAGCATCTAAAATGCTTTTACTCTCTTTTTTGCTGAAAATCGCCTATTTATGTTGGAGTGCTTTACAAGTTTTGAGATTTTGAGCTCAGATCTGCTTATTTCTATGACAATATTCAGTAGGAAGTGGAAGCAAGGCTGTCTGCTCTTCTTTTTACTCTAGTATAGTCCTGCCCTTGTCTTCCCTGTATGGAGGCATCAGAGGAGATCAGTGAAGATTTGCTGTTGGTGGAGTAGCCAGTCTTGGCCCAGTGACCAACCAGGACTTGAAGCTGCTATTTTTGAGGAGTGATGTTGTCTGCCTGCCCATTCACAAATTTTAGGGGGAGGGAGGCAATGCAAAAAACTTTGACTCTTGAAGGTACATAGTCACTGACAGACCTCCCCATCCAGTGATAGGAAGGGATGTGTGGTCCCAGTTTTGTCCTGTATTAAAAAGAACATTTTCATATATCACTTATTCACTTATTATTGTGTGCATATCCATGATGAATGAAAGTACAGAACAAAAAGTGAATAAGGCACAGCCGAAATGAAACCTTCCGGCAGCAAAGTAGCGTTGCTGTCTCTGCTCTAGTATGTGTTAGGATATGAAACAGTTTTGTGGCATTTCAACAGTTTCTATAAGTCAGCTGGTTTAGCCTTTGCCGTGTCTTTTGTGCATAAGATGACAAGTGTTTTCAGAAAGACCACTAGCTACTGTTTGGGCCTATTTTTACAACAGAAATTAAAAATATTTTTTTTTAATGAAATCTAATGTTATCCCTTTAAATAACAAAAGAAAAAAGTACCAAATTAAATTTTTTGTGTAGGTACAGTTAATGAGACTACACAAATTTTTCTCCAATAAAATTATAAAGTTTCTGCGATTGTTATTCTGGAACAAGTAATAGGGAAAGGAACAGGTGCTGCTTGAAAACTCTGCAACTCAGATGCACAAGACATTCTCCTCTGAAGCTCCCTCTCTCAAGTCCTTGTTTTCACAATGTCTTAGTGAAATCTCATAAATGAAGATGTTTCTCTACTAGGGAAGACATTTAATGGCTTACATACTTTAAAGTATGTAATGTATCTTTCAGCTTAATTAGTAGTTCTCATATTTATTTATATTCTGCTTCAAAAGATCCTTTCACAATTTGCTTTCTCAGAGCTAAAAGCCTCTGAGAAAATACTTGCATGAGCTATACAATGCACAAACTTTTCTCTTTAACTTAATTTTAAGACATAATTGAGTTGTTATCCACACAGTATTTTCTCCCCAGTTGCAAGAAATACCTGTCTGTCTCTGTAGATAATAAATGATGGAGATGCAAACTCTGTAATGGAATTTCCCATGTACCTCACACAGCCTGAAAGACGAGAATCCTCTAGATAATATGTGATTGCTTCGCATGCAGTGCTGCACACTCCCCTAAGCTTTGCTCACTATCAAGTATAAGACCACACAAGAGTGGTTTTTTTTTTTTTCCTGTCTGAATTCAACTTGCAAATCATGATAAGACAATTTAAGTAAATACTACAAAAAGGGCAAGATTTGGGTCTGTCCCCCAGAAAACAGGGAGTAGATAAAATCATGCTTTACTTAATTCTAATATATAGCTGAAATAATTATATAATAGTTAATTCCTTATCTGTTTTACTATTGTCATTTATACTATTCTGGAAAAGAGGAAGACAGGGGCCATGATATATATACTAAATTTTTCAGACAAACAGGATATACTATCACTGAAATTGGTAAGAAGAATTTCACTTTTTATGATGAAAATTAGATTTAGTAAAATAACAAGAATTTGGCCCATATATAAAATCTATGTGTTTCGGGTATACAGTGATACATTACAGTTTATATTTAATTATGTGAAATGTTCTATGTCTCTAATCAGACAAGAGATCATGCATGACCTCCTAACATTGAGAAAATATCTATAGGATATTTCATTTTGATTAAAGGTCAAAACCTTAATTTTAGGTATTGTGACAATGTTTTCAAGCATCCTGTTCTGCTGGATACTAATTCACTAGCGTTTCTGAAGACAAAAGTGTGTTGTACATTTTTACCAACATCACTTTTCACAGAGGCCTTTCTTTCGAGATTTCACATGATGTGTTAATTTGGTCTGATGCAATTCTTTTATTGAGTTAACTGTGAACAGAACAGAATACTTTTATCTGAGATCACAGACCTACTTCGTCTCTAATGTTTCTTAGCACTTAGTAATGAACAAACTGATTCAGATAAAAGTCTCCATCAGTAATACAGAGACTTAAACAAGAACATGAATTTTGAAAAGTCTGACAAGTTTTTAAAATGTTCATACATCTCCAGCAGGGAGTCAAGAATCAAAATTCTAAAATACAGTAATTGAAACAAAGTAATACCATATCTTTGCCAAAACCACTTATGCAGAGGGAATTGTTTTCTTCTGAAATGGCTTAAATGACAGTTCTAATTCTTCAGATGCACAAAGAAGACATTTTTCTCATGCCGATTAATCCCATTGCGTCCAGTCTGTCCACTCATTTGCTGTTTGTGAAGTCTGAATCTGGAAGTTTGGAGATTTTCTGGTTACTCTGATACTTTATCAAAAATAGTACTTGTACAGTTTTGAGATAATTGGTATCTATTTTTTTTGCTTCCATTTAGACTTTCTAGTCAGATTCACCATGCTGTAACAGAACTATTGATCTGAAGAAAAACCCCCAAGTTCTGTTGATTTACCATATCTTAATCTGTCTAGTGTAAATGTGCACACTAACTTTTGTTTTAGCTTGCATGATTTTAAGCAGCTTCTTTTTATTTTTCCCTGATCAAGCTTAAGCAAGGTAATCTCATAGTGTTCTTAGTCTTCCCTTAAAATTCCTGACTGGTTGCAATATGGTTTTGGTGGCCTCTTTTTTTGGCTGATATTAATAATTGACTAAATTTTGCCTAACATTTAGATTACTTTAAATGCTATTTTTCACTGTGGAATATTAATTATTTCTTTAAATTCTTCTTGTGATTGTTCCTGGCAGTTAGCAGTTTCTCACAGTAGTGCTGGGTAGAGTTGTTCAGCTCCTTCTGCATTCTGGTATGCTGGGTGGGGAAATTTTAGAAAATCATGTAGTCCTTTCCAATACACTACTGTGCTTTATTGTGTTTCTTCCTGTCATTGTTTTGGGTGAGGTGGAAGGTAGAACACAATCCTTTCTCAGAGAGTGCTAGGGAAACAGAGAGGTGTAAAAACCCCTGCAAAGCCTTCTGGAGTTGCTGTTGCTATTGGAAGTGAGAGACTGTCTTTCCCAAAGTAAAGACACAGAGGCAGGCCCTGCAAGAGGTTAATTTACTTTAAGCAGCCAGTCAACTGGATTTTCCACTGAACTCCAACTTCAAATCTGGAAAGCTCTTCTAATCATTTGTTGAGATGCCAGTTTCTTGGATGAATGCCTATAGCCATATGGCACTGAATTAACACAGATTTTCACTGAATTAACACAGATTCTCAAATTTCATAGGTTCTTATATCCAGCACTATTAGCAAAGTGGAAAGCACATGTATTTAACATACAATCTTCTTTAGTATTTATAAATTTCAGCAGTGAATCCTGATTCTTAAACAAAACAAGCACTGTTTGGTTTTATCACTGTAATTTCCCTAATGTATCTGCTGACATGTCATAAAAGAAAACTATCTCAGTGGTGCTCTGTTACTTATTTAGATCAGGCTTGGGGAGGCCTAGGCTGCTTGATGCAGGAGCAATATCATCTGTGGGGTTTCAGTCAGTTGGGCCATGAAACTCCCCAAGGACAGAGATTCTACAACTTCTCAGTGAAATCTGTTCCACTCCCTAACCATCCTTTTAAGGATTTTTATTTACATTATTTCCGGTCTTCTAATTTAATCTGTGACACTTGATTCTCCTTCTCCTGCATCACCTCAGTGAGGAACCTTGCTCTAGAACAAGGTAATCTCCCCTCTTGCACAGAGAGGTGCTGTGAGGTCCCCCCAAAGCCCCCTCCTCTCTGGGCTGAACAAGCCTTGGCCCCTCCTTGGAGATTATGTGCTCCCTGCTTGTGTTGGTGGCCTCTGCTGGAGTCCCTTTACCACCAAAGATATTGGTGACACTGGAGTGTCACCAAAGCTGAGTGGATTGCTCTGGTGTGCCCTAACAAGTACCCAGGAAAAGGGAGGAATTGCTGTCCTCGACCTACTAGTTGAGCTCTTGATGGCAACAGTCCAGTGTACTGCTTGCTTAGGAAAAGACAGTTTCAGGTCTTTGATACTGCCAAGGTTCTTATTTAAGACTGGTGTTTCAGGTCCCTGATTTAGCTATGTGATTTTTTTTTTTTTGTGAAGTAACTGGACATTTCAAAGGACCTGTTGATGTAAGTGGGATTTTTTTCCATGACCTTCAGTGATTTTTAAATCTCATTCATAATCTGTTTTTGGTATGAATTTCTATGTATATTATCTGACTCCTTATTATATGGTCCATCAGATACATCTTAGTGCTCAAAAAAAAGCTGTACTTTTCTTAAGTGTATAATGTTACATCAGCGACTCCACCTGTTTCATGTGATAAAATACAGTTTTTACCATGGTTTTTATTTTTGTTGAGATATATATTTGTTCTGTATTGTGATGTCAGTTTAAAGGTGTCAGTTCCCTTGAGGAATGAGCAATTATATGTAGGTAACTCACATTTTCTTGCCACCTCTATGACAGGAATCTAGCAGCAAATCTTTGGTCACTGGCACGTGATCTTTTGTTTCCTAACAAATTGTGTCTCTCTGCTGCACTGTGCCTTTACAGTTTTAAATAAGATCCTTACATCTGTGCCATTGTTTTATTTTCTTGGGAAAGTATTTTTCTTAATTTAAAGACACTGCTTTTCATCAAATGACAGGCATTGCTTATGGCTCTCCATTTTAACCAAGGTACTAAAGGCTATTTCAATTTGACTACAGCCGTGTTCTGCCAAATGGCTGCTCTAAGTTATATTGTGCGCATTACCCACCAGAAAGCACGACTTGATAAGAGTGCATTGTCAACTACACCACACATCGACATGGAGGTTATTTGATTTGAAATTGGATTCTAGCCTTCCTTGATGTGTTGTATAAATGGAGACACGTGTTGAGGATAGTCTCATGAAGTTTATGAAGAATAGGGTGTGCTATTTCTTTTTTTTTTCCCTTTACAGTTTGGCTTTTACTTCTTAAGATATCAGTTCCAGGTCTGATAAATATTCAGAGATAAAGTATAAGATTTTTTTTTTTAAATAGAAAGAAAACTTGCAAAAAGTATTCATTGGGTGGATTTCTACTCTGATATGAGTCAGGTGTAGGTTGCACAATTTTGTATCTGGGTGTCTTTTTGACCCTTCTTTAAACATTTAAGACTTAGTTCAGTAGTTCATCCAATTGATGAGACATGTTTCTTAAGTACTGTACCTTCAAAGTACTCTAAATATATAATATTCTCTGAGAGACATGTCAGTCATTGTCAAGATGAAAATAGCTTAAATGCTAAGTTTCTTGTAAACTGTGTCCTTGTCTTAGAGGCCTATTCATAAAGCAGTGATTTACTGTATGTGTGACACTTAAAAATGCTTGAAAAATAGATGGAGGTACACAATTTCATTACAGGGCAGATGGAACTGTAGATATTGTGATGGGGCAGGGGGAAGAACTTGCTGTGCAACTTGCATGCATATAGCCAGCATGTGCATGGCCCTAAGGGCAGCACACAGAACTTCACAGGAAACATATTAAATGGGCATAGGGGAAGTATCCTTTGACCTACATAAAAGAGCCTTTGTGTAGATCTCATGAGCAAAAGTTCATATTTTCAAACAGATAAAGATGTGCTGCTTCTTTGGAATCAAAGGTAGATTGGCAACACTTTTCAGGAAATGGCAAAATCATTATAAGTTGTGTTTGGTATTCCCTGTATTGGTATTCATCATTGTGAAAGGTTTTGGCATCAAGGAGGTTGTAATATATGATCCCACATGAATCCTGTAATAATTTACTATTAATTGATGTTCCTCTGTTGTAAAGTGCTGCTACTAACTTAAAAGGAAGCAGAATGAAGAAGGAAAACAGTGCCCTGACAAGCCATTTGCAGCCTGGCTGTGTGATGAATTCAGAGATAACTGTAAAGTGATTAGCTCAAGACTCTGAACTTGCCAAGGTTTGGGAGCACTATGCAGGCAGGGCATGGGATGTGTAGTGCAAAACTTGGCAAGTGGGCTAAAATTGACTGAGTCATTCAGAGCATTTATAAAGTTCTTTTGTGAGTTTTTGTACCACATCTGTCCTTTGATAATAAACTGAAATTTGGCTTTTGGAAAGCATTCTGTACAGATAAGGTGTTGTGAACTGTGCCAAGTAGGTTGATCTGAACCTGAAATAGCCTGTATTTCTTTTGAGGATTAGGAAGAAAGTTCTCACCAATAAAAAGCAACTCTTGGTCTTGTTAAGAGCAACAGAAACTCCTTAATGTTGAGAAACAGAATATTTTCCTGTGTAGTCCTAAATATATTATTAAGTTTTTGTTTTGCTAGAAAATCAGAGGTGGTAGGACATGAATAAAATTATTTTCACATAAACATTTTCCATGTGTCTGTGATTAAAGAAATCTCAATCTCTATTGTACTGCTGTATTGAAGTGTATTCATTGGGTGTGTAAGAATAGCAGAAATTACACTTCAGTTTTATCTAAAATGTTTCCCTGCTGTGCATTGTTTTTCTATGCTGGCTGAATTGTTCTATATCCTAAACAAAATTGAAACTTTGGAGTTAGTGGTTCCGTGTTAACCAGATGGAAATAATTCTTGTAGGAGGAAGCTTGTAATAAGATTTTTCACAATGGTATAAAACAATACAATAGGCAGTTGCCCACTCATGTATTTCACTTACTCTGCTAACTATCAAGAATTTTCACTGTTGAGGGTTTTTTCCTGATTTGCACATACCTGTTTGAAAAAATTAATGCAGTTCCCTCTAAGTCATCCGCCTCCTATTATTATCATTTTATAACAGTAGCACGTATAGGCCATGGACTCTTTGAGTTAAGCACTTTACAAATGTATAACAAAGACAATCACTGCACAGGAAAACCTGCGGTGTAAGTAAAAGGTTTACACTTCTACACAAAGGATGGATGAAACAAAGATAACATAAGGGAACAATGAGACAGTACTCTCGTTTAGGAACAACAGTGGTCAAGGCAAGCTGCTTAGCATCAGGTATTATGGCATGAGACAGTGTTAGGATGGGAAACTGGAGGGGGACTTAATCCTTTTGGAAAATCCCAAAGAACCCCCCCACCTCCACCACTTTTCTTGGTGTAGGTTGTTTTACGCTGGTTTAATATACATCAACAGAGAGACCTAGGCATGGAGTCCCAGTCAAACAGCCATCCTCCAGCTTAGTTGTCATTTGACCCAGTGCACAGAGGAGGCTGGGATTTCACCCTGGCTGCAGGGCAGGGCTTGAATGCAGACCCAGGGAAGAGGAGGGCACCTCACCTTGTTTTCTGCCCTCTCCCCATCACTTCCTATCTGACTAGGCCTAACCCTTCCTGCCTTCTCATTTCTAAATTTACATCTCTTGATACCGCAGAGGTGATTTTATATGGAAGAAAAGTATGGACAGTGATGAGAATGTGGATATAGATTTTGTTGTTTTCAGTTATACATTGGCTTATTGGAGAACTAAGGAACAAACTGTTGACACCAGACGTTTTATGTGCAACTGCTGCTAAGTTGTCTAATGATTAAATAAAACAAGCTATGTTGGCAAAGTGGCCAGCAGACACATGATGGTGACAGCAAAACTGTCCCCTGCTTGAGCTTTGGATGCAGTTCCAGAACATGTGTGATCTGGGAGACAGCCAACACTGTAACGGAAGCTATGACCAATATCTCCCTTGCTGTGATCTCGCCTTTTTCATTTATAGTGTCATGTATTATATGGCAGTGGGCTATTCAGCGCGGGAGATGAGACTTCAGTGAGCTATAATGCACACAAAAAAGTGTGACAAATTGCAATGACAAGGTTGCATTTGTACTATGAGGTACAGTCAGTTGTGATATGATGTAGTGGAATGAAATAATCCCCTCTTGGACAATGCTGGCTGTGGTATATTGCATGCTGCCGAGAGTCAGTGCTACAAATACAGCTCACCATCAGAGAATTATTTCCTATGAAATCACAACAACTCCTCTCTAATGAATGCACATGTTGTAACAAGATAATAGTGCTGATGATGCATCAGGAGTCTGTACATCCAGCTTCAGATCCATTTTGGATCTGACAATATTTGAAATATATTCCCATGTTGAATTTGTACTCCCAAAAACCCCAGTGCCATGAAACAGATATGCTGTCCGGTTTGCACTATGTGAATATGCAGTAGTATCTGGCTTTTGCTGCTTGGGCTATAGCCTGCTCAAATAATTTATTTTTGTACTGTCCTGGAGCTTGCTAGAAAGATGTAAGCTCCTCCTGTATTGCATTGCAAAACTGAAGGAAGTTCAGGTCAGAATTGAACTCTGCTGTGTGAACAGTGTCTATCTAAACATGGTGAGCATTTCTGAAGATGAAGTGAATTTTAGTTTACGTGCTTTCGTCTTACTACCAAGATTTTAAGGACTTTCACAGTTGGTTAAGAGTACTGGAAAATCTTCCATTAGTCTCTCTTTTATTCTTTCCCTTTTCTCATACTCCACTTTTTAATTTCCCTTCTCTTTTGTGGGAAGGCACTTTGGTGAATTAAAAAGTTCACACTTACATTGAAAAAAAGATTGATGGATATAATAATTCTTCTAAATTCTTCTACAACTAAAATTGTCTGTTTTAGCCTTGACTGCTATTTAAAACTATGTACGTACCTGGAAACAAACAAACCAACCAACCTTACAAAGGAAGCAGTCTATCTTTCACTGAGTGTTGTTCAAAACTAGTCTTAAATTCAGTGGAGAAATATACAAAAGGTAGTTATATAAATGATATTATTTCTTTTAAGGTTTTTCTCTTAATATATTTTCTTTGTTGACAAAACAATTAAGTATTTAGATATAAATATGGTGATTATGCCTTTCATTCTCTAGGAAGTTGAAGAAAACTCAAGTGACACCTTACTGGTAGTTTTCTAGACTAAGTAGCTCAGATTCACCAAGTTTACCTTCAGACAAATCACTGAATGGCCTCTAATTTACTAGAAGGATGTATGCAGCTGAAAACAGAATATGTGGGATTTTTTATGTGTGTTAAGAAACACTTTCTATTTCATTTTATAATATAGAAATTGTATCTTACTATCTAATGGTATTTAACTTACTCAAATAAAAGATATATCTGAATATACACGTTCTCTTATATTGACATTTAATAATGAAGAAAAGTCCCAGACATGGCCCAGGTGGAAGCTTAAATTATGTAGACTCAACAGAAAGGAAATGTTTTCTATAGAACATTTATCTAAATCATCCTCCAGAAGATTAAAATACCATTATAACATTTAAAGGAAAATTTGAGAAAGACTTAAAGCTGAAGTGATCACTGTCATCTCCACCCTCTCTCCTCACTTCCCCCCTACTTCTCTGCATTCTTCTTTCACTGTGAAGAGCCTGTAGGTTTGGTTTGGTACTTTTGTTTGTTTTATGTTGGTTTTTTTTTGTTTTAACAGTGTTGTAATATTTTTGAAACTGGTTTTAAGGAAGACATTTCTTTGGTGCAATTGCAATTTTTAACAACTGCTAAACTCTTTGTAGCAGAGCTCCACTGGTGTAGAACTAAAATCTGGAAGTAATCAGCAGCCACTGAACATCAGAAATTCTTCAAAAAACATTTAAACACAGCTGGAGTCTGCTAGTAGTTGGTATAGGATTCAGGTACCTAATCCCTTGAGGTTAGTTGTCATCCCCCATCTTCCTTGTCTTATATGTGGAACTAAAAAGCCCCGGGGTGTTGATGGTTGTAAAGAAGCTGCGGCATCGCACCCCCGCTGGGAGCAATAAATAAAGCCTCTGCTGCCATTGTCAGCTGTGCCTTCCCCGCCCGGCCCACTCCGGTTTGGTACCGGGGCTGGGGAGGAGAGGGGAGCGCTACCTGTTTAGCCATGGAAACAAACCCGATAAGCAGAAGCAATCACTGCTGAAAAGCCGGCCGGTTTTGACACGCATGCTTGACCTGCAATACAGGCGAGTCTGCCTGAGAAGTAAACAAAATTGTAACTTCACTTCAGAGAAATATTGGTGTAATTATGTTAGAGATTTCATGACTCCAAGAGTGTCTTTGGATCCTGCTTAGTTCACTTTACAACATTTTGTTGGGTTTTTTCTGGATTGTTTCTGATTTCCTTGTTCTATCTAGTTAGTCTGGATAACCTCTCTGGTTTGGATTATCTCATCTGCTCATGCACTTCATAAGTAACAAATTAAGGACATCCATCATTTTGCTTTGAAATGAGCTTGTGTTTTTGCTATATGCAGAAACAAACAAAAATGCCGCCCTCTCACCATCGCAAGTAGAAATGTTTTCTCTCTCACCTCCTATACATGCAAAGAGTGCTATGTGTCTAGGTGAACTGAGACATTAGAACATGACTGGGAACTGGCAGCGCAGGCTTTGAGCTGGGCTCCCTGTACCCAGTCTGCAAGGACGTGCAAATGCTATGGACTGCCCTGAGCAGCTGAAGGAGAGGAGAGGACTGATTTTCAATGGTCTCTTATACTTCACATTAATGCTCTTACCTGTTTCTGTTCTAGAGGAAGTCTTCAAAGAGAAAAAGGTGAAGGCAAGTTACTTTGGGGATCAAACTATATTATAGTACAGACCTTGCTAAAAAAAATTGCACTCAATTTGCAAACAAAGCTTTTTCTATTCTTTATCCTGGCCCCGTCTCAGCCATGTAGTAATTTTCCTCATATGATTGGGACGCGTGCGATTAAACTGATTTTTTTTTTCCAAAATGTAAAAAAATCTAAAAACTTTGTAGTTAGAGTAATTGCAATTTTCCCAATTAATCTGCAAGTCGGAGTTTAAACAAGACTTGAGTTCTGCTCTTCCTTTGTAATGATCCTCTGCACAAAAGTAAATTCTACTCACCAGAGAGTAGTACTAAAGAGCAGCCTTTTTTCTTTCTTTTTGGTTTTGTTTTGAATAATGCAGACATGTAAAGTATACATTTGGCTCGCAGTTTTATAATGTATTTAAGTATTACAAGCCTATATAACTTCTAGAACAGAGTCCAAAATCTCATCAGTGCTATAGACAAGCATTGTAATAGAGTCAAGAATGTGGAAAACCACAAGAAAAGAATTAGTCATCAATGAAATCCAACTTATTCACATTCTTAGCCCTTTGTAGGGCCACAAGACTCGTGATGGATTGATTAACTTTGTAGAAAATCAAAGTGGCCTTTGGGTGGAGTGGTGTTTTAAACTCCTGATTTTCTAGAAAATAGAAAATTTGCTCAAAAATTTCATCCTAAAAATTGCAGGCTCTGTCACCAGGTGCTGAGCTAATCAGGTTTCAAGTAAGCTTAAAAGGGTGATATACATTGTTCATATTAATTTGGTTAAATCCCACAAATATTTGTTTTGATCAGTACCCAAAGTTTGTGTTGATTTTAATGTTCGATGACATGAAAGGCAAAAGTCTACAATTTTCCAGGGACTGCAATGCAATTTCCCTATAGTACCTTTGAAGAATGATGTGTATGAACAGATGAGAGAATTAAATCTTTTCCACTGCTTGCCAGTATAGGCAGCATCATAGGCCATTATGTCAGAAATAATTTAAAATCACTTAAACATTTAAAATAGTCTACACAAAATGATCCTAGAATGGAATTATATTGCTTTAAACATTTGATTATGATTATGTTTTATTATTTACATTTCAGTAGCTAAGACTATTTTCTGTTCCTTTCTACATGATATTTGCTTAAAGTAATTATACCAACTGAGAACAGTGGCAGATTGAAATTAAATGTTTGGATTAAATATTTTGTCAGCAAACATGCATCAACTGCTTTACTACTGCTTCTCTTCTTCTCTGCATACTGATTACAAAAAGATTGGCTTTTATCTTGTCATGGTTTTAAAAAGCCTAGATAAATGCCATTTGATATTTCAGCTTAAGAGAAAATCTAAAAAGAATCTGGATCTAAATAATAAGGAACATATGACATGTAAGTGAAAAAAAGACATCATATGTCTATCAGCTCAGTGCCTCACCCTCTCCTCAAACAGACTACTTCTATTGTATTTCCAATTAATCTGTGTTGCAGTTAGGTTCAAAATATGATTAGCTTCCACATTGATGCTCTTCTAAATATATGAACTTCTCATGGGGCTTTTCAGAGACCTAGAATTCAGAACACCTACTGCTTTCTAATCCTGAAATATGGGAAAACATTTTGGCGTTGTAATAATGATGAAAAAATCCGTTATCGCCTCTCCAACAGGAATTCTCATGAACCTTAACAAGACTTTTATGTGTAGATCAGTAAATCTAATATGACTTTTCAACAGTGGCAGTTTCGGTGCAGAAACTTAGAAACACAACTTCAAACTGATACAACATGGCTGTCTGTAGTCCTCATTTCAGCTGTGTTTTACTTTGCTAAGCCACAATTCTCACTCCTGTAACTGAGAGCTGAGATAGTTTCCTCTCTTCCTCTGGCCGCCCAGCCACCCGTGCCACATGTGTGCATGAAGGGCGGAACTCCTTGGGCCTCCTGATCTAGAGTTTGAATCTCAAACTGTTGCCTTCTCCCTCCACCTGGGCTAATTGCTTCTCCTCTGCATGCTGCAGCTTTCTATGGCCAGTGTTCCCTTTTTCCTAGAAATAACCCCACTTTTTTGTGTGGTTATGTCAGCCTACACACTTCCACTTCTTCCCTATGACTGACAATTCTTACAGAATCGGATAAGATCTAACTCAGCTGGACTCTACAGATGTTTCTCCAAAAACTGCTACATACAATAGAAACTATTTATAATTTCTATAAGCCTTTTCTATAACTGAGCTTCACTTTAAAAATATTCATGTTAGTAGATGAATGCTATGTAACTTTTTAATTCCCCCTTTCTTCATCTATGGACACAAGCAAGAAAATGTTTACATTGAAAATAGTACTGTTTGTGGACGAATATTATATACTTATATATTATCTTCCTTCTGTAAAAAGCTCTCCCTTCTCTTTGGGTCCTTGGTAAGCTCTTGCTCTTTTGCATTCTTGCCTAAGGAACAGACAGGAAAGTAGTAACAGTTTTGTCTCTTCTTGAGGATGAAGGGAGGTGGATACAACAATCTCTAGTCTTTCAATAAAAGGCAATTTTTACAAGGTAACAGAAGATGATTTCTCTCTGAGGGACCACATTACCCCAGAGACTCAGCCCATTTCATCTTGACATATGTTGTGCCAGCTTCCGGAGTATCTCAGCACAGGATTTTCTAGCCTTTTCTGTGATGCATTTAACTTCAACTTCCGTAGGTAGAAAAGGAGGATATTTTGCTTCAAAGCTATTTCTTAATAAAATTATTTTACTCTTTGAGAAGGGTAGAAGGTTTCTATAATACTTCGTGTGTGCTTAAAGGTCTTCAAATATAAACTATACAGCATACTGTTATTAGAATCACTAAGCAAGTTAAAAAGATGCCATGATATTGGAAAGGTTAATGGAAAAATCTTAGTAAACGGATGCATTGTTAAGGCTTCTCTAGGGCAAGTTTGAGTAGTGAAGTTTGGAAAGCCATTAGCACAGCTGCACCAATGTATGCTTTAAATATTCTGCTGGCAACAGTGTGAGTAATACAGTAGCAGAAATGCACCTGACCACATACAGCCATTTCTATTTTAGGTTTAATTGCCTGTTAAGGAGCACTGAGGAATTCCAAATAATTCTAGTGTGTTTCATCAGCCAGCTGTGAAACACGCTATTGCAGCCACATAAAAATAAAGACTTGAAAATAATGCATATATGTGCAAGCAGCTTTCTTTCCCACCCAAGGATGTTAAAGGTGGTTACATGTCACGGAGGTAACAGAACATTTGGAAAAGCAGACCCAATTCATACTGGGCACATGACATCTGGTTTCCTATTGAGCTATAAAGAGGAAAATGGCATAATCAAGTGCAGAAACTTTTCAGAGCTGTCAGCTAGCACAAAGCTGTTTCTGGGAAAACAGACTGCACTATTTACAAATTGTGATATCATCAGGAGCTATTTATATAGTGAAAATAATTTACACTCCAATTACGTATTTGTAGATAGTCCAGCCAGAAATGGTCATTGTGTCATCCAGGCTGACCCCCAAACTAGAAATGAGGCTATATCTAGCTTTTTAATTATGAAATATACTTTTCTTGGTGAGGACATTTTTTTTTTTATTATTATTTTTATTACAGCATTGAAAGCACCTCTGTTTTCAAAAGCAAAGCACATTTCAAGAGAATCAAAAAAAGAAAGTTACTAATATGTAAAGGGTTTTTTTGGCAATTAATCATGGGCTCATAGGATATGCTAGATCATCACTTCTATTTCTTGCCAGAAGAGTAATTTTTTTCAGTTTTTTTCCAGTCAAATTTAATTTGTGGTAAACCATTGGGTGTGCACTGCTTTACTTGGGAATTGATCTGCACTCTGTCATTCACTTGGAGTTTTCTTCTTTTAGGTTCATTCAATTATTTATAATTAGGTACATTCATAAATTAGATTAGGCTGCTAGATTTATTTTCTCCATCTATAACCTACTAGCTAGATTTGATAGGTAGAGATTTCTTGTTTGGGTACACAATGGGTAGGTAACAGCTGTAAGATCTTTAATTTGAATCTGTGGGACAGGACAATCTGCATTTGGAGACATTAGTTGCAGAGAACACTTTTTTAATATGTTCAGATTCAAATGGTTCTTCATGCCCAATGCAAATTATCAAGGATAATTAGTTGCTGAAAAAACAGTATCAGTGAGCAAGAGGGCACCAGGTGTTTCCCAGTGCTTAGTGATACCTGTAGAGAAAGGGCACACACTTGCCTGAAAATTATTTTGTCTTTCCCTATTACAGGATTGAGATATCTGTAAAAGATTTGATTAACAAAGTATTTATCTATTTTTTAAAGTCATACATTTTACAGTGACTTGTGCAATAAAGAGTTTTACTGGAGTTTCTGAGCACACTTTCAGCTTTTCCTGTCTGTACATCTTGGACAAACAGCAAGTAAAAGCAATTAAATGGGCTGTGGGAGAAATTAAACACTTAAAAAAATATTCTTCTCACAGGAGTGTTTACAGAGCTGGCTATGTTTGCAAACCCTGAGAACTTGGGCAGGTGTAACATGTAAAAAATGTAACACAAAAAAAAAAAGAAATATTTTCTGGACATTTAAAAAATCCTTATTATGTTAGTGAAGATAATTTCTCCCTGTATTTTTAAAAATTACTTTCTACATGCTCTGTGAACAGCACTGTTGGCTGCCTGATGAAAGCTACCTCTTACTGAAAAAGGTTCTGAATTCAACATATTAGGCTTCCAATATTTCTTGTAATTCTGTGTGGAAGTTGCTGTCTGCTTTGCAAAAGAAAAATAAACCTCTGGAGTAAAGAGAGTATTCTAATATTTTCTGTAGCTAGTGAAATCATCAGCCATCATTTGAGCATGGAAGCCCAACAAATATAGTAATGTATGGCAGAGATTCAAGAGAAATGTGCATGTCGGTGCTAGAGTTGGCTCATTGAGAAACATCGTATATGTGTTGTGTAATGAGTACAGCTCATATAGCAGTAACCATCAGGAGGGGGTCAGAAATAAGACAGAAGCTCAGTTGCTCAGTGCCAGGTAAAAACCACTACAGATAGGATGAATTCCAGGATGGTTGAACATTGCAGATGATTTGAAGAGCAGAACCTTGCTATCAAAATAGTACTGGTGCCTTGGAGAGAAAATAATACCAATAATATATACCAATACCTTAGTTTTTAAAGTGCATTTCCTCAGAATTATCATGAAGACTGAAGGAAGAAGTTTCTAAAGTTATCTAGGCTATTTCCTGGCATTGATGAATTGTTTCTTCCTAGGAATTCCTAAATATCCACTTTTCACTGTTAGATGTCTTAGCAAATGAGAGACTTTGTCACTTCTGCTGAAGAGGCAAAACAGAGCCCAGATAACATGAAGATTGCCCTGAGTTCAACTAAACAACAGCAGCTCTTTGGTCAGTTGAACTTATTGCAAGGTTCTCCTTAGTTTTTCTCTCTCCTTTCAGATCTCTTGACTCTTGAAAAATATCTCCTGTCATTTATTATCACTCTGAAGCTCTCCAGTCCATAGCTTTGATTATAGTACCACAAGTGACTTGACCTAATATGATCTGCAAATGACCAAATTATTTCTACAGAAAGATACCAACATGACCTTATTTCTAGCTATGAATTCTCTACCTATTGCCCTACTTTTTCAGTGAATCCCATAATTAGGATGGGTAAATGCAATTTCACTGTTTCTTAAGACTGTACTGAGGTGGGAACTAAATCTAGGGCTGATGAAGTTAATGGACTTGCTCTCTGGGCCCCCTAGAGTGCTCTTCATTTTACTTGTTGCCAACAACAACCTTTTAATCACAATCACATCTGCTAGAAGAGTGAATGAGTTGTAAGCTTTCATGGTTGAATCCTTTTTCACTCTATTCCACAGAGACGTAGTTATCCTGCATCTTTATCCCAAATTGTTACTTAAAATTTTGTACCACCTGAGATCTCTTTGGGCCACTGTCTTCTCTATGATACGTTACATCCATACTGTGGAAAGAAAAGCATTTAAGGTCTCTTTTTTTCTTAAGACAAAAACTGTAAAGACATTGTCTAGATTTTTAGTGTCCTCTATTATCATCTATTTTACACATTATCAAGTAACTAGATTAAATTTTGTTTGTTTGTTTGTTTTTAAGTTGGGATGCTGAAAAATAGCTGCATGTTCTTCTAGTCTAGAGCTTCTCAAGATAGCTGGATATCTTACCACAGTCTCTCCAACTCCAAAAGGCACATAAATAATCGCACCAGTCAAGAATTCTGAGTGGTTCCTGATGTTAAATACTAATCTGGAGCTCGTCCAACCTGTGCTAAGTATTTTTTCCTTTTCTTTTTTTTTTTTTAAACTTCAGTTTTTGTTTAGGCTGTTTGGGTTGGTTTTGGATTTTTTTTTTCCACTTAGACATATTTTGGCTTTTCTCTTTTAAAAATGGAAAACAGTTATATGATTACTTTTGCTGTGCTAGTCATGTACACTTTTTCTGTGAAAAGAAAGTTGCATTTTCTGGTTTTTATGGGCAGCAATGATATTCTCATTATAGCTGTAAGTGCCAATATTTTACACTCATAATCTTTCTCTTATAATTAATTCTACATTAAAAGATTAATAAGATAGTGGAAAATGGTGGCTAATTTTTCCAGCTAAAACTAAGGAGGGAATATAGATGGACAGAATGTAATTAAAGAGGCTGGAATTTGGCCAAGATGCTGGCATTGTTATTTCTGCTCTTGCAAAAATACCGTGGGATCTTTAATGGCCCTGAGTGGCCCCAGTTGTATGTCTCTTTTGAAAGATGGATACTGGTGATCGTCTACTGCCTAGTGAATGTGCTGCTAATGCCTGCCTGGCTGAGAGCTGAGAATAAGAGCAGGATGAAGAGATTCATTAAACAGTGAAAGATCAAAATGAATGAATGGTGAAACTGAGGACCCCTGCCTTCTCTAGGAAGTGTCTTATTGCTGCCTTGAGGAAGAGGTGGTCTGATCCACAACTCATTGAAATCAATGAAAAGAATCTAATTGATTTCAAAGGATTTTGGCTCAAGCCCTAAGTTCCATTTTATGTAGCTCTTTGTTCTCTGACAAGGATTAAAGTAACCAGGAAGTCTTGTATCTGACTATGTCTTCCCAAAATATAAAATGAAATGGTCTCTATCTATTAAACAGATTTTTCCATGAGAGCTGCTGCTCAAGGTCAGGAGAAAAGGGTCTAGGCAGGTCCCTGGTTTGGAGCACAGCCTCACCTGGGTTGTGAAATGAATCAGTTGGGTACACATGGCCCTATGGAATTCAATAGTCATGTATTTGTCTAGGGGGTGTTTCTTTTCAGTCTGAATTTAAAGGATCTGTGTACAAAACATTGGCTTTACCTATTTTTTAAGTGGGCATTCATGAAGGAGTGTATATGATCGGATAAACCTCACACTACTCATGTTATGAGGAGCTGCACTGACGTGCTGGTTCACTGGTGTATTTTTCAAACTAATTTTATAATTTCATCTCCTATTTGGAATGAATGTGAAATAATTTTACCCCTAGATAATCCAAGTGCTTTCTGCTGCCACTAAAGCTACCTGGCAATTTCTATTTTATTTTATTTTTCAGCAAATAACTTTTAAAAAAATTTAACTTGTCCAAGAATTCATTTATTGGTCTTGTGTTATCTCTGAAATATTTGGAGAGTTGTAGTTGGACTTCAAATATGGCTGTTTTGCAAAGTCAATTTGTTTGATTGATATTTGTGAGCATATTGTGCACAAACTGTGTAACTACTGTCTTGATGTGAGAGTAGCAATATCTGTATGTCATCTGAATTTGTCTGATGAGTTGCACAGCTACCAGAGGGGAATCTCATCTGTTAATACTTGCAGAAATCTGAAATGCAAAAGAAGTGCCACGTTTGAGTCCTATGAATGGCCCTGAACCATGTGTACAATGTTGCTGAAAATATGTAGGCAATCAACTTTAGTGAGGCAAAGTTCATACTCAAGCTACACTTACATATGTTGAAATAGCATAGGAAGAGATATCTATGACTCTTCTTCCATTTTCTTCCCCTCTAAAAGGCACTAAAAGTATTTAAAATCAAATATTTTACCTTATCTTGTTTTCCAGTGTCTTTCCCATGAGTCCTTCCTTCGTATAACGTGTTCTCTCTTTCATTAGCAGTTAACAGTGTATGAGTTAGCTGGACTCTCTTTTACAAGGCCTCTTTTATGTAAAAATTCTTTTGAGAATGTAATGATCTAGGGGTTTTGGTTTTGCTTCTACTTACATGCAGCTTTCCCCTTGTTTTGGTATTTTAGTGGCTGCAGAGAAATGACCCTTGAAGTTATGGCATCAGACTGGTAATGAACTGACATCCAGGGGAAAAAAAACCCCATAAACACTTATTTCATTCTCCCATGTTCTTCTGTTGGTGTGTTTTTAATTCCTTTCTTTTTGATTCTTGCTTCCTTGTAATTAGACTTAGGGAAATTTTAGTTACTAACAGCACTTTGCTCACCTTTGCAGAGGGACAGAAATGGCTGAGCAAACACTTCCCCCTCCCAGTCTGGGAGGTGGACAGAAACTGGCATTCACACAATCCAGTTTTCTTCTTGTTTTAACTTTTCCATCCTTGAGGACCATCACCTTTTCTTTGTGTGTGCAGTCTTTGGTTTTCTGTTACTTTTGTGATTTCTCCCAAGTAGTCATGAAATCTGAATACAAATCATTTTGGTGTGGGTATTGACATCACGAGGAAGCTCGAAAATAAAGTGCTGACATTTTGATGCTTCTGCCAGAGTTGCTACCCCCCAATTAATTTATTTTCCCAGCGAATTGTGAAATGTTGCTGCAGTCAAATGCATAGAAATGTTTTTCAAGGTGAAAGGGACCAAAATATTGTTATTTCTGCAAAATTCTTCAGCTCTGGCCCAGATGCCACGGTTTTACCAAAGCATCTTGACTGGATGTGAGATATCAGCATAAGTGTTACACTGTATGGACAGCTCAGCTTCCCTTTGTCCTTTGTTTCCAAAACCACAGTCATCTACTGTTTATCTAAAGGAGAGTCTCCGTTAGCTGATTGTCGTGGTAATTCACACAGCTGATTATATGGTTAAAGACACTGACCAGCCTTAAACAAATCAGAAGTTGTTTACTCCATTTGCAGTTTTAACACCCTTATCTTACCATGTATAAGAATCACATTCCTTCACATCTCCTACACCTGCAAGCTACGCATCATCAGCATCCAGACCAATGCTCTTGTTTGGTATCACACAGATTTGCCAAAAGCTGGTCAGTGACTTAGGCCTTTGTTAGAGCATGGTGCTGTCCCCATGCCTATTGGGCACTGCGATGAAAGCAAGCTGTCAGTCTGATGTGTTTGCAGACAGATGGGTCAGGAGCAGAAGCAATTACTTCCAGTGTGACCTGACCAGTGCGGAGCTGGAGAGATTTTGCACATTTATAAATGACCATCTTCATCAGACATCCAGCCAAGGATGTATTACCAAGCTAGTTGCCTGAAAGCCTTTTGTGGTAGATCAGAGAATCAGAGTTGATATTATTTAGACCTTTCCTCGCCACTGCACGGAGCTTTCACAGTTTCTAGAAAGCTCACATACCCAAAGCTAACTATATGCTGGGGACTTCACATATTGTTTTTCTGTTCATAGGATGGCTTACCAATAATGAAGGAAGAACCAGGGCACATATTATAAATATACTTCTCAAATGAAACATTTTGTCTTTATTCCCTAATATTTCTCATAAGGATACCATCAGGTCTCTCTATCACCTTTTTTAGTGTTTTTTCATTATAAAGAGCCATCTCCCACTGTAAGCCATTATCTAAAACAGAGCTTACAGTTATGATTTACACACAGGGATGCTATTTAATGTCTGATATTCTTCATGACCATTTCTTCACTTTATCTCATTTTAGAATAATGATAAAGGGAGTTTTGCTTCCCTGCTGCTCACTATGCCCTTTTCTGAGCTTGCTTTCCTCAGCCTTTAAAAAAGTAAAACTCCAAAACCCTGTTTGAAACAAGGTATGCTTGATCCTTGGATCTGCCAGAAATGCTCTCAGTTACAGATAAAATAGATGTGCAAAATATTCCATATTTCATTTACACCCTGGCTCTGGTGTATACCAGGGTATCATTTGGCTCTGTGCACAATTTAGAGTAAACTCAGAGCTCTTCAATGTGAAGTGCAGCTGTGGAGTCCTGAAAGAAGGTTTTTGAGTACCTGTTAAGGCAATATACCCCCAAATGTCTCCCAGAATAGTAAGTATCCTAAAATAGGATTTCAGTGAGATGTCTGTATTGGAAGTTGCAATATGATAATTTAAACTTCATCCTGCCTTTTACTACAGCTGCAGAAGCATGGAGACAGTACAATGGGAAGGAGGGAGAGTATAGTAGTCTGTATACTTTTTTATAGCCTATATACAGTGTTTCTAAACCATATTTTTATTTATTTATTTATTAAGGCATGATTTTTTTTTTTTTTTCTGAAGAGACTGGCTGTTCTATCACCTCATCTTTGTCCAAATTTGCAAAACAATTGGAGAATAATAATGACAAATCCTAGAACCTTCAAGAGGAGGTTCTTTGGTGTTAGAATGTGCTTCCACCGGTCATCTATCAAAGTCTGAGTCTGGTCACATTGTGCATCATAGGGCAACATGCACATTTATGGGTTCTTAGTGTTTGTCAGGTAGCTGAGCTTTAAGTGCAGGACAGAATTATGTCTGTGTCCCACCTTCTCCTCCTTCTAAAGTGATATTTTAAAATTATGAACCATATAAAACCTTCTAGACACCAAGATCATGTCAGTTTAAGATAAGATGGCAAAAGAAATTCTTAATCAGTAATGTTATACATAAACCAGTTGCTCATAGTCTTGCATCTCCTTCAGAATCTTGGAAACAGGAAAGACGTACCCTGAATATCTTTCATGCCCTTTCAGGTTTATTTTCATTTTCTTCTTCTGCAATCATTTTGAGAAAGAAGAGGAAAGGAAGAGGAGAAAATAGAGGGAGGAAAGGCAACAATAGGGGTTTCTTTGCCACTTGATCTTCACAAAATTATAGAATCCAGCTCTTGGAGAGAGCTTGAGATGAGTCCTTTTTGTCAACAGCACCTTTATACACAGGCTCACACTATAAAATCACTACTGGTCTGTGCTCTTCTGATGAAAAAAGTAGTCTCACCCTGCTTCCCTGACATTTCCATGTGAATCTGTAGAAGAGGTGTTTCTTTGAACCTTGTTGTCTCAAGGGCTGTGGCAACTCTGTGGGCCCCCTTCTAAGGCAGTTCCAGGAAGTCAGATGAGAAGAACAAAGATAATTTAAAAGTTTTGAAGAGTTAACAGACAACAGTAAAATAATAGGACACTTTCTGGAGGAATGTAGACTGTATATCCTCCAAGGTATGATTGAAACAGTAAGGAATGCTTAGGCATTTTTTTCCCAAGGAAAGGAGTGTTAGTTCTTTAGTTTGAGTAATTAAAAATATATATTTGAGAGAACATGGAAGAAAATACTGTCTCGGACAGTATTACATTAAGAAATTGGAATAAGACTGGCCTAGCTGATCTAATAATCTTTTCCTGTTTGCAGCGACTGTTGATGTACTTGGTCCCTGCCCTTGTGCGTTTCAGATTTCTTAACAAGGGCCAAGTTAATCCACTGTGTGCTGCTAGTGCAGATGAATTTTGCTCAAGATTTTAAATTTTTTAGTGCCAAGTTATGCCTTAAAATTTGAAGCATATATCTGAGGCAGTGTGATTTCTTTTTAATATTTGACTTTTTTGCATCACAATGAAACTTATTTTCTGCAGTCTATGTGAGCATAGTGTTTTTAAAGTTAATATATCTTGAATATTCTATGCAAGAGCACTTTGGCATCTTTGTCTTGACACATATCCCAGTTCCCTTCTCCTGATCTTTTTGACTCCTCTTACCCTGGGGACTGTATACTGAGTTATCAATACTGAACTGATTTGTGTCACCAGAAAATAGATTGAGCTTTCAAATGAGTGAAGTAAAAATATACAAAATATTCTATTTTTACATCAAAACCCTTTGATGGTCAGTGTATCTTATCTGAACCACATTGGTTTTGTAGCTGAAGAATTCCCACTCTTTAACCTGTAGCATGAAATAGTGTACAGGAAAACTGAAAAGGTACTGGGTACTATTTAGTGACCAGAAAAGACAGCCTGGACTTTTGGATCCTTGTTTTGTTTACCCAGTTTTTAATCTATTTGGACTTGGTTTATGTCTTTAATTATGTAAACCCAATTGTGCTTACCTACACAGTTTTTACAAAAAATGGTGAATGCAATTATGATAAATTATTTATCTTTATCTTCTGAGAAGTGATAACTCAGCAGCAGGAGAAATATTTAAAATTAGTGTACTTGTCTTGTTTGGTTTTTATTACTGTATTTTTTTCAGAATTTAATTGCTTGTTCCCTTTTCCCAGCCTTGATCCTACCTCTGCTCCTCCTTGTCACTGAAACTCTTTCTTTCTCTCTTTTGAGCCACTCACTACTTCGTGTATTTTCCCTTAAGCCCCTCCTTTTCTGTTTAGCTTATGATTGACTCCCTTTGAAAAGCATTTTGTGCTATTGTGTGCTGACTTAAATTGTATTTTACATAAAAGGTAAAATATAAATAAAGGAAAGGGTGGGAGATGATGCAGTAATTTGTGGGTTGAGAGATGGAACAAAGGTTTGTTTTTTAATTCAAGCAGAAAATAGAAAATAAGACCCTTGCTACACTTATGTGCATGTCAACACAACTATAACTTTACTCACAGAGTAAAAAGTATGAATTTTTTTTAAGCTCCTGAGATTTGATAAGTTAAAGATCTAACCATGTCATTTGCTGATAAAAATAATCCTAGACTTCTTTTTAAACACTTTTACGTTGGACAATGGGAGCAAAAGAAAATAATTTGCATTATGAGAAACTCCTGTAAATATAGCTGCTGAATTGCAATGTGCAGTTCTAGCAGAACATTGCTTAGAGAGATTTTGTTTAAAACATTTATTGAAGGCATATATTACAGTATATCATTTACTGGCTGGAAGCCATGCAATATGTGTCTTAACAAAAAAAAAAATTACCTTGTAATATGAGCTCCTCCAAGGCATAATTATATAATAAAGTTCTTATTGGGAAAACTGGAAGAAGGCCAAGCCTTGTCCAAATATAGTGAATGTCAGAGCCAAATTTATTATCCTTAGCTATTAACAGGAGAAGGCAGGTTTTGTTTACCAAGCCTAATTCTCTCCTAATTACAGCCACTATAAAATAATTACTATCCATGGGATAACAACACAAGGCAGAGTGACTAACAGAAGAAACTGCAGGGGTTAGAAAACAGAGTGCAATTCTGTGTCATTTTG
Source organism: Dicrurus megarhynchus (assembly GCA_013399195.1). NCBI lineage: Eukaryota > Metazoa > Chordata > Aves > Passeriformes > Dicruridae > Dicrurus > Dicrurus megarhynchus. Next base: position 1,023,847 of record VXAD01008917.1, on the reverse strand, counting down.
AACAGCTTGTGTACTGCCATGAACAAATTAACGGACTTCATTAAGGAATTATGTTTTAAGAGTGGCTTTGCAGTGAAGCAGTAAAGCAATTAATGCATCTTATTTGGTCCTAGATCTGAGTTCTAGTGTGGTTTTAGACAGCAACTTAATTTCTTCTTTTTTTTTTTTTAATGTATCAGGTATAATAGGATGTAACCACATTACCGAATAAGATCAGTAATGAGTATATGAAAGGACTTTATTTTGGACAAATGATGCCCATTCTCCACTGAATCAAAATGTTTCACTGAGTAAATTCACATGAACCTAATCTTAATTGGAAAAAAAACAAAGAGAGAGACCAAATTATGCTTTAAAATAATTTGCGTATTCAAATATTTATTTCCATTACATTTTGGATAAAAACTCACAGCACTAAACAAATGTTACATATAATCTCTGTGTTTATATTTGAGCAAGGAAAGTAGGTTAATGCAAAATTTTCAATATTTCATTGTTGCTCTCCATAAAAACTAGAATGGGGTATTTCTCAGCTGAAACAGAATGCTTCATTAAATTTGCAATATTTTGATTCTCACTTTGGCTACTCTCTTCCATCTTGTCATACAACCCCAGAGCTGCACAAAAGTCATAGGGCTAGGGGTTTTTCACAATTAAAGCGTATGTATCAAAATCAGGCTGTACACAACATATTCACAGTGTAAAAGGTTAGAGTTCAAGCTGTCTTCTCTCTGTAGCAGGCAGTTCACCCTATAGCAGGGCTAACTCCCTGATTTTAGTGACTTAGTGGGAGCTGGCAAACTCAACACACTTGGGAGTCTGTTTTAGATACTAGTTTTAATAGGCCTCCAGATGGCCACATGAAAGCAAAAGGATTATTATAGTAGCCCCCAGCCGTGCCATGATAGATAAAGGTATATTAGAGTTTCCTTTACAACCCCCTTTTTTGAGGGTCTTATAATTCCATTATAAAATTCTCTTAGCACCAGAAGTCAATATAAAGCACTCAGCCCACACAATATGTTTTAGGGTTTTTTTAAAGTACGTATATCATTTCAGCTTCTGTTTATCCTGCATATATAGCAGTGGTTTAGATTACTTTAAAGAGTACTTTTGTTCACAATTTAAACAGAAGCTAATTATGAAAGTAAAACTTAAATATGCAAACCCTCAGCTGGGGTGAATCAGCTGACTGTCTTCTGTCTTTTGAGATTTGAGATCAGCCAAGTGACTCGTTTATGTCCACCAAGCATCCTCTCCTCATTATTAGTCTGACGCTAAGTACAAGGGCAAGAAGAGTGAAAACCAAAGCTAAGACATGGAACTAAAATATTAGAAGTGTTGCTGGACACCCAATGTGAATATCATGATAGCACCCAAGAACACCAGGACAAACAAACACAAATCATTTGTATACCCACCAGCATATTCTGGAGCTGGCAGAATTCTATGTTTTGATTCAAATCCTTGCTAGTTTACACAGTGGTGTTAGAGACAGGGTGCTCTTTAAGCTGGGACAAAGCTGACTTTACTAGGTGCTTTGTTTGGTTCTGTTGTTTTGCCTTGTTTGCCTGCACTCTAACATCAGTGGCATTAAGTTATTAAAAAAGTTTCTTGTTTCTTTGCATATTTCAAACAAAACCTCAAAATCTAATTTCACAGAACAAGTCCACACAAGATTTATTTGAAAAACACAAAGGAAAACGCTGCAGTTGGTCAGTTATCTTCTTTCTGTATCTAACCATAAAACCAACATGGGGTTTGAATTTTTTCCTTCTAGTTTGATCAAACCATTTCCCACTGTCTAACAAATTCTGAGCAATTTCCTGAACAGCAAACCAAGGAATGTGGGCAGTAAACCTAACTATTCAAGAGACTTCCACACATGAAAACCCTAACTGATTCCTTTCTCTGGTTTTAACACTGGTTTTCTGATATTAAAACAGAAAGTCACTTACTGCAACATGAACATTATCTCCTTTCCATGTGTCACATCCTCTCAGGTTATACTTTAAAGTCCTCACTGCAAAGGCCAGTCCTCTGCATTAGCATTGTAGAAAAGGAAGTGCCATTGTAAGATATTGTGTCAATAATTCTACATATTTATGAAGCCAAATTATGAATTGATATGACCTATCATAATGGCTCTGCCATGTCAATGTCCGCATGTTAACTGCTTCATTACAGGATGATACTGTGTCAATCACAGTTTTTCAGGAGTCCAGAATCACTGCTAAATTTTAGTCATTTATCTTCAATTGCACTAAAAATCAAAGGCTAACATGTTTGCAGCCTATTAAGTTATGCTTCTAATTAACACTTAAAGAAATCTGGACAAAAAGCATGGATATGTTTAATGTTTTGCTTGTTCTTAGTGAGTAAATATCTTTATTCATTTGGAAAACGTTATTAAACTTTAAAAACAAATCAGGAATACTGTAACTGTGCTGCATGATTTGCACATCATTCTATCACATAAAATTAAAAGCTCTACAGAGAAATACAGCTTAAATATTATAATAAAATACAACACTTACAAATGAAATTATACCTAATTTTCCTTTAGATATGTGTCCCATATCTTCTTAATGGTTTTCTGAAGACCTCTGAGTTGATAAGTAGTGCATTTGAATGGGATACATGTCTTCAAATATTGCAGAAAATTCAAGTGTGAGATGTCACGTACTGTAGCAAATTTGCTACAATACCTAGGCACAAAAGGGTGAGTTAAGGATGGACTGTCAGCATGGAGGTCGTTGACCTGGAATGAAAGTAATGTACAGATCTAGAGCACTAATGAGGGAAACAATGACTTCCACAATAATGATGCGCAATGCTGTATAACATCCCATGTATTCTTGTATAGCCTGTAAATGTCACAGGCCTCAACTAGAAATCAGAATTTCCTTGCTTTTGATGGCTTTTCTTCAGATGTTTGGTGTGCTTTGTAGCTGCAGTTATTGCTCTGCTTTATGCATAAACCCTTCTAGGATGCTGATGTCGAGTCGATGCAACGTCATGATCATTGGATAGTGAAATACTTGTTGATTTTGCATACATTTCATAGGCCCCCCCCCAAAAAAAAATTCAGGACTCTAATTCTAGTAGTTATGCTAAGTTTATTCTATTTGTGCCCTGGAAAGGTTTTCGTATGTGATTTAGAAAGTAGGGCCTTTATCACCTGAGGCAGAGCTCTATGTGCATGTTTTTGTTCTCTGAGCTATATCTGTTTCAGGATAATCTTTAGCAATGCATTTCTACCCAATCCCCACTGTTGTAAAATGTGATTATCTTTTGCGCAGTTATGGGTACATTAGTTTCTGGGCTACTTGAGTTTTTGATTATGGACAGACAAGGGCAATTATTTGAAACATTGCAAACAAAAGTATATTATTTTTTTCTGATTTTTGTATTCATTTTCCTTACACTGAAGCAGGGTCTGGAAGATTTACACTGAATAAAGCTTGCATTCATTGTGGCACATATCTACAGTTGTGCTGTAAGAGACATTTCAGAAAGTGCTCTTGTTTCCTGAGAAAACTTCACTTCTGACTGTTGCTTATGAACTAGGTTGAACAGACCTTTAACCAAAAAACCTCCTCTAGTACCAGCATGGTCATGGACAGTCTTAGGTATCCAGCAAAATTGCTGGAGATTCACTCTGTCATCAGCAAATGTTTTCCTGGTCTTAGTACTATGATTAATTTAAAAATATTTTAAATCATAATCATGCAAAAAATCTGCAAAAGTTTCTAGCTGAAAGCATCAAGTTTACTCTCTCTTGAGAGCTACAACCTAGAAGAAGCAGGCACTGTTGTGTCAGAGTACAATTGACAGTCTGTTAAGGGATACTAAAAAACAGGGCTGGAAATAGAAATAGAAACTAACTTTCAGCTTTATCAAGTGTGATGCTTCAAGGTCAGAATGAAATTCAGTGATGGGGCAGCACAAAGATGCTTGCACGGCAGGTGCCCTGGTCAATCTATAAACTCAGAGGCCATCAGTCTCTGCCTGTGCCAGCCTGCATTTTAATCAGAAGGAAAAATAAGTGGCACAGTTAAGCATGCTTAGTGGTTTCCAATCAAGCAAGTCCCAAAACCAGAATAGCAAAAATGCATCAAAAGAGTTTTAAGGCACAGTGGATTTATATAAAATCTTGACAGTGCAAGTAATCTTAATGGAAAATTAGTTTAAAAAATTACTAATATCTCAGATTAGGCATTCCCTCCTTAATTTTCCTACAGAGCTGGAAATTGATCATAGTAAGAATACAAATTTGTATGTCCTTTATCATTTTGTCCTATGCTGGTTCTCAGGCTACGGCAATGACTGAAAATTCAGTATCAATGATAACACAGGTACACTCTATTTGGGGTCTTCCCTTCCTTTTAATATGTTTGTTCAGTACCATGGGGTGTTTTGCCTTGAAAAATCTGATGAGATTTGAGCAGGAATTTTGTTAAATGTGGTCTGGTTGGGGAGATTTGAGGGAGATAGCAATGGGTATCTGAGAGACCCTGAGAAAAACCAAACACCGGGAAAACTGTAGCTGTAGGAGGAGTCAGAGAACAGGGAGAGGTCCAGAAGTAAACAGAACTTTGGTGATTTTTTTTCTCCTTTTGTTAAACAAAATAAATACCTTCTCATTTTATGAGAAATGAGGGAAAGGCTAACTCAGCTGAATAGTTTTCTAGTTGTGATCAAATATGAATTCGAATCCTGAGAAGTACTCATGTGTGGCAAGTGAGAATGGACATCTTCATTCTGCTCTGCAGAGTGATAAATTAAATGGCTTAGTGCCTAGCTAGCTCTCTTCCCCCTAAAGCACTCTGTCATGTATAATCTTTACAGAAAAGGAAGAGTTTCGCCAGATGTTTCGTTCTTTTCCTTCCTTCATATATATTCAGCCCCACTTCTTACCTTTCTTCTGGCTTTAAGATATAGGAGTTTTGTGATACTTGGTATTCCTTACTGACAAATATACACAAATGTGCCCAATAGAGCCTGGGCGGTGCAATGTCCCCTAACATGGTGATATTTCACAGATGACCTTGTGTGTGGGATGTTTTAGTTTTCCATGTCATCAACCTAGGTGTTGTGACATGTCTTCATTGTATCAGCTCACTGGCTATGTACTTCACCAATCCTGCTACGCGGGAGTTTCAGATGTGCCGAAGCCTAGTCAGAGGTAAAGCAGCTGTTCTTTTACCAGGGCTGAAGGGTGTCCAGACAGATATCCTGAACATATGTTCAAAGCCTTAGATTTTGCCTAGACAAAATTATGAGATAGAAGAAGAGACCATATCCAGATCTTCTTCTGTCCTAATCTCCAAATAGCTGTTTCTCAGCATGCTGTTAAAAGCATGATTTCTGAAGCCAGAAGAACAAGGCTTGCTGGATGGACACTTTCAGTTGTGTAGCATGGTCTTCTACTCTGATGCTTTCTCACTGTGAAATATATGTAAAATACACAAGACATGGCTCTGCCTGCTGCATACCACCAATATTATCTGTCAAATTCCACAGGAAATGTTTGGAAGCTTTCTGGCTTCTATATGATTTTAAAGGTCCATTGTTCAGTGATGCATTTATTAGTTTTCTGGCATATATGGCAAAACAGATGTTGTACAGTAGTGAAGAAACTCAAGATGTATTAATATATCCTTGCTTTAGAGAGAGGTTTTAAGGGCAGTAATGCTTGTATTTTCTGCCAGTTCAAACTCTCACACAGTGGCAGTTCCTTATTATACTGCTGCCTTTCCTTACACTTCAGGTAGATAATTTACTGTAATGACGCAGCAATAATAAAGCTGTTCCACACCTATAATAACAGATAATATTGTAGCAGTATGCAAGGGAGGTGTTTTCAAGTATTGTATAGCTATTTTTCCTGTTTTCTCTTTTTCTCTGTTATATGATATATAGCCACTGCTATCTGTTCATTAACATACATCACTTTCAATGTGAGCATGATTTTGGATGTAACTCTTTTGTAACTGTGTTCCTTGAACATGTGCATTGCTGTTTGAAAGTGATATGTATGGATTAAAAGCCTCCAGTAGTACCTTGAAGATAATGCTAAAATGCATGTATAGGAGAAGCAGCCAAAAGCCCTATGAAAGCTTAGTCATCCTAAGAGGTCTTGCTCTTCTGAATTTTACACTGTAACACAATATACAACTTCAGGCCAACCCACCAGTGATAATAAATGTGAAATTCTGAGGGCTACTGAGCACTGTGCAGGTTTTCCCAGTGGACCAGGACACAGTTTGTTAGCACAGGTGTTCCTGTAATTGTGATTCATTGGTGTAAATGCTCCCTGCTCAATGGCCCTTTTCCACTTCCGTCTTCTCCTGGGGTCGTATTGATCTGATGGGTACTGACCTGCACTACTGGGTAACAAGTAGGCCTACACAGATGGGGGCTCTATTCATATTCTAAAGGTTAAACCACAGCCCTATAAAATATTAAAAGGGATATTTTTTCAAGTGCACAGGAATTTCATAGCACAAATTGCAAAGACTTTCTGGAGCTAACCAACACTAAATTCCACATGTGCTGTTTGAAAATCTCTCCCTAAAGCACTTAAAGCTGATAGTCTGTGTATATACAACTCATCTCTGTTTCATAGAAACTTGCACTATGGTCTTTTTGTAGACTTGTCGGGGGGTTGGTTGCATTAGTATTCTGCTGAAAATTTTCCTTTCTACAAAACTGGTTGGTTTTTTTTTTTTTTCCCTCTTGTTGGAGTAGATAGATTTTCTTCGGGAAAATCCAGATGACAAGTCTTAATCTGTTTACTGGAATCTTTTTTTATCAATTAAATTTTCTGTCTGGAGACCAAAAAGTTCCATGGTGCCCACAGATTAATTTTTTTTCGAGGAATTTTCCAATTTCTTTTGTCAGAATAGTTCTTGGTTTTGACTTTCAGTGAGCTTGAAGAAGACTGTTTTCAGAATATGAATGAATCTCTTTCTAGAAAATTGCTATTGGGAAGTACATATGTACATGCTCAAAAGCTCTCACATGCAAATTTTCACACATCCAAGCGTATATATATATATATATATATGTATATATTCAAGCAATTAAAGATGGGATTTCTTTCCAAGCCAAGTCTAATTCATCCACTCTGTTTGGATGGAAAAAGAGCTGCACTAGGGCACCCCATTCTTAAGACATCTCTGCTTTCCTCTGTTCTCTTATGCTCCACATCTACTCCAGGAACCTGAAGAACGGCCAGCAAAAGTCAGTACTTGGAGACGAAAACTGTTCAGATTCCGTGTAACCTGCAATTAAGGTGGCTCATTGGAGACTCTTCTGCAAAGTTCATGTTAAGACCTCTTTGCTGGTTATGTTGCATATTGACTGAGTTCTGTGTCTGGAATGGGGCTGTTTGGCGTATTGTCCCACACCACCCCCTTTTAATGATATTACCAAAATCTACATCATGCTTTCCTAAAACTTCTCTTCCTAGACTGACAGTGATTTGTTGTGTTTTTCAGGTTTCAGTCTGAAACAAATACACTATAAATCTTATGCCTGCAAGCATGGATTATGCTTTGGAAATCTGAGATTTTTTTGTGTGTGTGTGTTGATAGACAAATTGTGCATCCAGTACGAGAGATATAGTATGATGTGTGCATACAGGTCTTGCTTCAGGCGTGCAACACACCTTTACCTGGTCAAAATGTAGCCCTTGACAACCAACTGCCCCTTAAGAGAATATGATTGTAGACAATTTCCTTTTGTGACTACGAACATATTTCTGTGTACTGAAAGGACCGATTCATATCCTTATAAAAATATTAATAATTTATTGTGCTTTTAAATCACTGCATTAATCCATACCATCCACTGATAAAGAAAAGGAATTTATTGTGAAATAGATATAAATAGAGAAATACCCTGTGAGGATACAATAATTGTGTCCATTTTCCTGTCCCCAATGCTATGAAATAATAAAATGCTAATAAATGCAAATTATGCATGCTCTTTGATGCATGCTAAAAAGAGGCCATTTTAAAAAACAGAGGTACCTTTAATACCAGTGGTCAATGCATTGTTGTTTTCTGTTTATATCTAGCTTTAACCATAAAGTTCAGTTTCATTTTAAGGGTTTGTGCATCTACCTGTCTATGAACTGACAGGCTAAGCAAATATGACTTCCTGATGGTTTAAAAAAAATAAATCCTTGCATTCAAAATAAATTCCACAAGGAAATCTTGGAAAGAAAAAACAAACATTGCCCCCAATAGGACAGTCACCGTGACTTGAAGAAAAGAAAATTGAAATACATGAAAAATCAATGAGGTAATAATTAAATTGTGGAGCCCACAGTACAGTGACCAAAGCTCAGCATGCTTTTGTTAATGTATACTGGGAACTGGGGTAATCAGCAGTTAAAGGAGAGCAAGGAATATCTGTCATCCTGAAGCTAATTTCACTATCAGACTCTTTAAAAACACATACCTCCTACAGCATACAGGGATATTTATAGGAGGTTAAAGATACAAATTAAAGTCCTAGAGACTATACATTCCTGATTACCCAGCATTCTTAAATCAGCCCCTTCTTGGTTCTCACACCTGGGCCTCAGCTGCAGTGTAGCTGTCATTTGCGCTATCCATGGCACAGGATTGATGACAGTCATTCGCCGATGAAGCTGTATACATCATTTCTGTCCAAGCTGCACTGGCCAGATGGACCCTGACCATCCATCGCCTGTCAGGGACACATCTGTTCACACTCCTGCTAGAGGTACTAACAAGTCATTGGCTTTCCAAAAGGACAGTATCAGCTGAATAGGGCATAACATATAAAAGGCTGTTGTTGTTGTTGTTCTTATATTTTAATGGGGTTTCCATAGCAGCTTTTAAAAATGTAAAAACAGGATGATTTCCACTAATTCGCAAGTTAAAAAAGTTGCAAAAATCCTTCATACTGTTGTGAATGCTTTTTGAATTCAAAATATAGAGGACTTGGCAAATATTTCTGGTTGGTGTTTCTTCAGAGAGATGGACTGTTGGGCTAAGGATTTATTAGATGTGACTACAGGGTGATCTAATGTTTCTTTCAAAAAATAGAAATACATGCATATTTTCTTGTATATCCAGCATTGTCCATGAATATTTTTCATGTGGAATTTCTTTGATATGGCTTAAACTTTCTATGCCACTAAAATGAAGGAGCAGTAAAGGAATATTTTGCAGTTCATTCTGTGGTATAGCCTTAGCCATCAGTAAAATAAAAACAGCTCCTGAAGTGATTGTTTTCAGTAATGGACTTTATTCACCAACACAAAAGTGGCTTTTCCTGGAGATACAAAAAAAGTAAGAACGTTATTGTGGGGCAGAGGCTGTAAAGAGGCTTTCACAATTTGAATGCTTCCCATCCCTCCAATGTCTTAGGACTAGTATGTCCATGAATATCTAGAATCAGATATTATGGATGTTTTCATAACTGGGAAACCAAAACTATTTTACTGAATGAAAATTTGCTTGGGACTGTTTTGAGGAATGCTCTTTCAGTAAGAATATGAAAGCTGTAGGGCATCAGCTCTCCAAAATAAAAATGTCAAAATAAAAGGAGAAAACAATTCTAACTCCTGAAGAATGAACAAGAATAGGAACAGCTCCACCACTAAAAGCATGTCCTGCCTCCCTGACATGCCCACATAGCTTGGTGTGGACCTCTTCTTTGGCTGGTGACTGAGGAAAAACTTCAAATACCCATTAGCTATCCAATTTATTTCTTCTCCTATTTCTTGTGTGCAAATATTCTTTAGCTTGACTTTTAACTGCATCCAAGAATCTTTTGAAGGAACTACTCAATGACACATATATTTGTGGCATGAAGAGTGGGTTAAGAAAAAGATCTTAATAGTGCAGAAGAATGTTCTTCTACAGGTAATACTCTAGTTTTGGCTGTATTAATACACTTCATCATTTTCACAAGGACGTCTATTCTGAAGCCCTCTTTTGGAGTAATGAAATCTTTGATGACTTCTTAGCAGCTCACATGTCCTGCTCATGAATTTAGCCAGTTATTCACAGAGAAAGAAACCAAAGAACAAAGAAAAACTGAGCATATTAATACCCCTTCCATGTATTTAAGAATGAGGGTTTGTATTCCAAATTTTCACCTTTGTTTCTCTACAGCCATGCTCCACTCTAACATAAATAGGGATTGAAGACTAAACCTTTTCCATTTAAATTGAAAGTTAAAAGCACATGGTATTGTCTCTGGTTAGTACTCTCTGCTATCCTTCTAGAAAACAAGAATACACCACTATTTATCTCTTGAAGTTTTACACTTTCTATTGATTTGGATCTTAGCGATCAGCAAACTGCCTAATCTGTCTTCAGTATTTTCACTTTCTCTTGCTTTGTTTAATTTATCTGGAGATCAGCCTTGACTGGATATCAGTTACTTTTCATGTTAAAATTTATTCCCCAGTAGGCAAAATTAAAGAAGCAAGAGGATTTTTTAAAGTATAATATAAATCTTTGTTAATAAAAATAATTATATTTCAGTGTTATTTTTTATTGTATTTTAAAAGATATATTTTTACAATGATTTTTTTTGTTCCAAGTTAGGAAACTAATAGATGTGGCAAAGGAAATAGTAGCTGGTGAATTGTCCTTGATAGGTACTTGTAAGAGGGAGTCTGACTTCACGGTAGTGATAAATTAACCGGTCTCTGTTTCGGAAATAATGCTGGATGGGCTATAATTCTAGCATGGTCAATGTATTAGGCACAGGTCTTGAATGCGTGGTCTACACAGCTTAAAGAAGGGTTAAACAGAGCAAGGACTGTAGATCACAGTGTAAGTTAGACAAAGGCCATCAAAAACCAAACCAGGCATAAACCTCCAGCAGTTCTGGAGAATAAAAGGACAATAGTTGGATGCCGGGCTTGCTGTGTGGTGGCAGAAGCCTCCGATACACTGCAGTTCTGTGGTTTGTTTTCTGCAATACCCTCAACCACTGCAAGATCACATTACAGAGACAATAGTATATGAAATTCACAATGCTTGCAAAGCAGGTATTGATATTTAATCAGTCTGCTTTTTGAACAGGAGATACTGGGATATTTTACGCAAAATATTTGAGGCCTAGTGGTTTGGTAGGGGTTTTTTTTTGGTTGCATTTCTTGTAGATGTGCTTAAGAAATATTTTAGTTTTGGATAACTGAATCAATATATTACTTGTTTGGTGATCACTGGCAGCGTAACATGAACTGCAGTGTTACTGAAACTCTGTAAAATTTCTTCCTCAGAAGAACCTTATGACCTTGTACATTTAGAGCCAGAACACGAGTTCTGCTTACATTCTTTCGGGTGCTAAGAAATTGCAAAAGGATCCAAGGCCATCTGAGTGACCTCATGTAAATCTGGGACAAGTGAATCAACTATTGATGAGGGCTGGAAGGGGGTGGTGGTGGTAGAAATTTAAATAAAATAATTTATTTCAATAGAGTTTTTGTTCAGAGCTGTCCATTGCTTCACTCTTTGTCTGATTACTATTTCATGCATTTAGAATAATATTTCAATACTTCAAAACAATTAAACTTTTTCATGCCTATATACTTTATATTTCCATTGCATTTTATAAGAAAAACAAATTCCTCGGACTTCAACTTTTTCCTAAGATGGAAATATGTTTTTGTAACTTTCAAAATAACTGAGTAGAATAACTGAATAGAAGTTTGTTTCACAGTAAACAAAACTCCACTATTGCTACAGGAACATGCTATTCTTATTGAAGTTTACATGCTGTGATAAAGCTTTAGTTATTGAGGAGGACAGTCTATGCCAAACAAGGAAGATTATTTCAATTTAGAAGAAAACAGTAAAAAAAGAGGAAAGTTGTAATAAACATGCTTGATCAAATTATATTTTATATATTTTAAAATAGAATGTAGATGCTTTTATATAAGGGTGTATGCAAATAAAATATTAACATATGATATTTGGTATATAAACATAATACTTCAAATAGGTGCTTAGAAGAACTGCTCACAAGTACCTCTACAACAAATAATAGTGGAAACTACCTTGATAGAGAGGGCTCTTTGAGAAATTTTATTGGAGGACAAGTATTTTATTGTGCAGGCTGAAATGAGTGACACATGGGAGTTAATGGAAGTGTGCTCACATAGGAAAAAACCGGTGGGTGTAATGGCATTGATTTGTAAGACTAAAAGAGAAAGGAAAGAAACACACTTCTCTTCTTTCATGGCATAAAATAGTTCCTAATAATGTCTGTTATTGACAATGGTATTGTATTATATCATATATGTTTAAGTACTGATAGCTTAAACCACACTTTGTGGAACTGACTGCAGGAGAAGGAATTAAGAAGAAGGATTTTCCCACTTATTTCAATTTATCTAACACAATAAAAAAGGAATAAATTTTATAGGCTAAATTCACACTTATGTCCAATAGCCAAGAAATAAAAGCAGTCTTGGACATATTTCAAATTCCTGCTTGATTATATGTCCATCAAAGAGAGGCTCCTACACCATGTGTAAGAGCCTATGTGCTGTATTTTAACATCAGAAAGAGAGAATACCATGTGGAGCATGTACCCACCGAGCCACATAGAAGATCCACAGGATACAGAAGGGCACATGTGTGAAAGTAAAAAAGATCAAAACAGGATGTCAAATACCAGATATCTTCATTTTAAAGCCCCTATCAATTAGCAACTGTTCATTTCTAGCAGCCACAGCCTTACCATGCAAGTCACAAAGCTTCAGCTTCTGAATTCCCCCATAGACAATGGCTGTTTGAGTAGATTTACCTTAGGTAATGACAATTTTGCAATATTTTTGGGAATGCTGACATTTCATCCCAGGATTAGACACTGAACTCAAGGTTATGATTTTCTCACAGTGGAAGCTGGGTTAGGTTTGGTCATTATTTTCATGAGACCTCGTCAAGAATAGCCTAGATTGCTGGTTGGTGGCAGTCTTAGTGGGTGGCATTCTACCTTCAGAAGCAGTATAAAAAAACCAACATCACATCAGCAGTTCTGTTGCCTTCTGAATGTAAGAGAATGTTGAGAATTATAGAAGCTGAGATCCTGCTAAAGTAGGCTGTTAAATTGTGTCAAATAATGAGTTTATGTTGCATATTTTTGGGGTAACTACACAAGCCTGGACTTCCTTAAATGTAAACTCTAATCTGTAGTTTATGCACCAGGGTCAGTCAGCATTTGACGATGCATTCAAAGGTCAGTGCTAGCAGCTATCAAAGTACAGTGTGAGGTATCAGCTGTGTATTGGTCTCAAATCCTAAGGAACACCGGGCTTTTTATCTAGAAACCTACAAGGCTGAAAGATCAGTTGAAAACAAAAGGTGAAATTAAACAGAGAGTGATTTTCAATTTTTTTTTTTCAGTGATCTGAAAAAAAGGCATTTTAAGTGCCTTATAAGAACACTGAGCTTGTGTTCCTTGTTTTCTTGTCATGTTGTCTCAAACATAATTCATGAGCACAGAGAGCTGGGTCAAACGTCACAGCAGCGTGAGTAAGTTGCTTAAGTTCAGAACATGAGCATTTAGGGGATTCAGCAGGCACTAAAATTCCCATTCCAAAGAACCCTTCGAGTATCTGATAAGGTGTCTGAGGCTGGGGATGTGTACCCAAGGTCTGAAGAGCAGAAGATGTAGTTTGACTCAGTTCCAGAAAGCTGGCATCTTATGACTATGTAGTAATGCTATTTTGAGCCAGTGTGTAATGCTGAATTATGATACTGCTACTGTATGTGCCAAAAAAGTAGGGTTTGACTGATTTGAATGATTTCAGGGTACTTTCTTGGATGAAAGAAGGCACTGTGTCTGCCCAGTTTTAAGTCCTTGGTGAGTTGGGTTCATTTTGAGGCATGATAAGGGATTCAGTCCCACAAGATTTATTTATGCTGCATGAGGCTGAAGTGACTGAATGCAATTCTGCATGAGGATTTTGGGAGTCTGGGTCTTGCACATCATCAGCCAAAACCTTCTGCCATGAACAGCAACCTCACCTGTACAGAGATGTGGTAGTTGCTACATACCAATTACTTATTTGACACAGTAGTGTGAAATTACAAAGTGTAATAAATTTTTAAATTAATTTTTAAATTACAAAAGTGTCTCAGAAATTTCAAATGGATATTGGATTCCTCACTATCCCGGGTTGCTCTGCTGGGAGTATTGTACAAAGGGAGAACAAATCAAATATGTATCTATATATTAAACTTGATTTCATAGTATGTAATTTTTTCTGAGTAACTTTTGTTTCCAAAATGTTATTTGTATGTTTTATGCACACAGAGACATACCCACATATTGGCCACAGATCTGAATTATGTGCAGCATATAAGATACCTAATTTCTGAAAAAAAAAAAAAAATATTTGCATGGGAGCATATACTGCATATACTATTTCAAGTACACAGAAAACTATTCTGTTACCTTATATTAAGCAATATTTATATTTCACTCTTATTGTAGCTTAAGTCTTGCCTCTTTTAAAGCATTTTTTTCAAGGATATAGAAATGCTGTTATTGGTGCTCATAGCTGAGAATAGTAACATAGATAAGTGCTATTTAAGAGTATATATCACTTCTAATCAATATCTGTGTGAAGAAAGATTGGATGGATGGCTATGTGTCCCTGGGGAGCACAAAGACTTACCAACAAGGTGAGCAAATGAAGGGGCTTAGTTTGCTGACTTGAGTGGGCTTTAGTTTGAGGCTTGTATGTTCTGTGTTCCAACATTAACTATCCTTGGTTTGTCATAATTATTAAGAAATTGCTACCTATAGGTCCAGGGGCACCTTTTTAATGCAGCGGATGCAGAGCCACTAATTTGACCTTGACTGCTCTCCTTCAAACTACAAATATAAACTGTTGAGACTGACACATAGAAGATTTATTTCTTTCCTTCCAATCTGAAATAAAAGTTGATATAGAATCTTCTCTCATGAAAGTAATCAAGTAATTAAAATGGAGATGACTATGATAAGGCCTGCCTGGTGAGTAGGTGCGCCATAAATAAAACCCTAACTTCTCAAACTTAGGAATTTAATTAAAGAAAATAAACAATAATTCTTTATTAAAATCTAGGTCTTAGAGGTTTTTTTTTGTTTTTTTTACTCTCAGGTTCCCTCATTGTGACGTTGGCTAGCTGCAGGTAACAATAATGATTCAGTTTTTTTTTTTCCCTCATCTCTTCAGTAATATTTCCATAATATATAATATAAATATAATATATATATTATATAAATTATATAATAGAAAAATTATATATATAATATTATATAAATATAATAATATAAAATACCTCTCAGTTTTCCTCAAAATGCTCTATAAACTGACTACTCTAGGCCTGTGAGAGAAGGAAATATTATTGTGCCTATCTCAAATGTGAGTAAATTACAAGTATTAATGAGTCTAATGGTTTAATGTTTGTGGGAAAGAATGTGGGTATTCTTATAGTCCCACTACAAACTAGCTGCTGATGCACTTTGCAGTCAATGGGGTAATAGGGCTAGAATTAGGCCAGTTATCTGAAGAGCAGTCCAAGTAAAAGAAGAGTTAAAAATACAGGATTCTTCTGAGAGAATGAATAAGAATTTTTATGATCAATACCAGTCAACAAGTGTTAAGAAAGTAGAGTCTGTCAAATAATCCCGATTACATTATTTGTTTTGATTAGAAATGTAGTATTCCATACAACTGCACAGTTGTACTTCTCAAGCATTCAGAATCACTTGAATTGCTACCTCATGGTACTGTGATTAAAAAACACTCTCTATACTGTCAGTCAGGAACTAGAACATCACCTATTTTTACTATAACAGTGAATTCCTTTTTTTTTGGTAGAATTTTTCAAGATTTTATGCAAAATCATTACTTTTTTATCAAGATTCTAAAATCAAACATGAAATAAAAACTGTGACAAATACAAAATATTGGGAAAAAAGTCAAAAGTGTGAAGCTTTATAATTAGTAGCTAATCTAAGACCTCTTAAAGCATTTTCTGAATGCCCATAAATCGCACATTTAAGGTCTCTTTATACACTTAATACCTAAGAATGAGGGACTCTGTCTTGTAAGCCAGTGCCAAAAAAAAAAGCAGTGAGAGAATGATAGGATGCAAATATCTTGGTACACGGTCCCATTCTGGTGCTCTAACAGAAAAGTGAGTGTGAATCCCTGAATGTTTTACAACAAGCAGGAAAGGGATGTTAGTACTGCTTCATAGAACACATCTGTTCCTCTTTTTGAAAAGATAATAGAAAAGATCTCAGAAACTGGAGAAGAATTGGACAAAATTTTTTCTCCACAAATTTTTGTTTGTTTATTATCACTAAAGTTTGTTCTGTTCAGAGAGCAAAGGTTTCATCTTGATTTGAGAAGGACAATATGGAGTGCATCTGATTGCTTTGATCAAGTGTAAACTGTCACAGGACTGAATGGTCATCATTAGAACCAAGCATATTCAAATTAACCAAACACAAATTTTAATGGCAAGGACTATCAATCATCAGAATAACTTGAATATAAGAACACAGAATATGAGAACCAAAGTAAGAATTACTCACATTGCTTATTTATATTTCTCAGATATATCATTTGTGAAAGGTTTATATATAAAGTTTGCTGCACTTTGAAATGGCCGGAAAGTGTTTAGAAGTACTTCAGGGAGTAGAGGCACACCAAAAAGTTTTCAGGAAAGATACATAAAACATAAACGTGAATGTAATGTCTTATTTACTTGTCTCATTAAAAAAAAAAAAAAATAGATATATATTTAAGAAGATTTATTACTTTTTTTGCTGGTTCTTTAAACTGAAGAAAATGTGATTAGACAGTTGCTGTGCTCTGGTGACCCTGCTGAAACTAGCTCTCAGGTGGAGTACCTGCATTTCTGTGGTTCGTGCAGATCGTGTC
>VXAD01008917.1:909399-1001899 GCA_013399195.1 Dicrurus megarhynchus | reverse complement strand
ACAGAACAGATTAATGTAATGTTTTGCTACCTTTGACCTTGTATCCTTGAGTCTCTTGATTCTGTGTCACCAAACATAGTACTGTAATAGAGTTGAGCTCTAGCTAATAGTGTGTGCTATTCTGACTGTCATGCTCCATCATTGTAACTTACTGCATGAGGTCCCCAAAGTAGTCTCAAACACAGAGAGACACAAAGTCACACCAACAAAACCTAAAAGTAAGCAGAAAAGATCTTAAAATGGAAATTCTTCATTCAGTTCATGCAAGACCAATCTGGCTGTGACTGCTGCTTATTCTGAAAACTCCAGCAAAGGAACATTTAAACGAAAATGTTGCTAAAATTCAGTTGGCAAAAGTCATTTAAGAAACATAGCTGAACTCCTAATTTTGCTCGTTGGGTTGTTATGATTTCGGAATTCAGAGGTCTAAATGCTGTTTCTTTGTACTAGTATGTAGTCTTTAAGTACAGTCTGTAATGACTGGCAAGGTACTTTCAAATGAGATGTCCTCCATTACCTGCTGCCTTTTCTTCTAAGGGTAAGCATGGAGAAAATCTCATGGTGATTGAAGCTTGGGCCCAGTGTGGATCCTGAGGGTCTCCTACACTACAGATAGGGTCATGGGTGCCAAACAGAGGAACTCCTGGAAGGAAGTCTAGCATGATGAGAAAGCAGTTTTCCAAGCTGGGAAGAAGAAAATACCAAAAATTTACAAACCTGGCTGGAAAGGAGCCTTTGCTCCTGGGTGAGGTGGCTCAGTGATTCTTTCAAAGTCACTCTGCTCACTGCAAAACAAAATATACCAAAAGACTCCAGGGTTGCTCCCAGGCCTTTCTGCTGAATCTGGCCTCCTTTGTATGAAATAGCCCTGGTTAAGGTGGAGTGTTTGAGAGAAAATGTGGCTGACTCCATGCTCCCTTTGTGATGGCAGTCATTGGAAAAGGACCTGAGTTTAAGGGTTTCTAGTCAATACTTATCATGCTATAAACCAAAGTATATAGATGAACACTTATTTTGCAATTTTTTGCTGCCTTAGGTTTGAAGCAGATGATGAGTGTCTTAATAACGTTTACATAATGGGCAGACATGCTGTGAGCTCTTGGGTTCTGAGAGGAACAGAGATGCAGTTGGTATCTCACAGAGGCAGACAAGGAGGCGTGAAAGTTTCTCCTTGTGAACCTACTCCTGAGGCCTCAATATCCTCTCTGCAAAACAGAATTGAGTCTAAGTAGTGCTAATATTTGTTAAGGCTGTGAAAAGTCTGAATATATCACATAAAAAAACTTTTAAAAGTGGGGCAACTGTTACTAAATCACTTATTAAGCGAATGAGATTTCAACAATATTAGTATTCGTGCGCTGTTGTCTTACTGTGTCATACAGAAAGGAAATGTATGACTTTGCCTTTATGGCAAGTGCTTTTAAGGCTAACTTCCTCTTTTAATAGCCTGGGACTAGCTTTCTGAATTTCCAGTTGTGATTGAATTCTCCAAAGCTATTATTGCTGGAAACAAAAAAAAAATTAGTGTTCTCAGTGACCATATGCTGTGCTGTGCAGTCATGTAAAACACAAAAGAACAGGTAACTATTTCAGAGTGAAAGGAAAAACAATGTTTGAAAATCAGTGGCCTCTTCAATCAATTTGAAGATTATGAACTTTCATCACAAAACTTATTTTTAAGCCGAGACTTCATTTTGTTTGTGGCTTCCTTTTGCTTTTGTTTGCAAGATTTCCTTCTTCATACTTGAAACATTTTCATAAAAGCAGATGTGAGTGGTGGTCCTATGGGACCATATTCCCTGTCTCCTGCTTCCTTGCCATGTTATGGGCAATGTTCCCAGCATCTTAAACTTCACAGAGGCTGGCTGACTTTGCTGTGCCAGTATACCTGCAGAGAGGTGGCCAGAAGAGCATGTTTCTTGTCTTGTGTTTGGGTGTTTATGCCTATACTATGGGTTGTGTCATCATATCTAAAATGGTTTTGATTCTGTGTGGGAGGGCAGATTTGTACTACTTAGATGAACATTTTAAGTGTAACTTGAAAACCACTTCCAGCTACCTGCACTGTCTCTGAGGTCTGTGCCCCCAGCCTGTTCCTGCATGTAGTCATGCCTGTGTTGAGACTGTGCACACTGAATAAAGGTAATCTCCCTAATGCACCTTGTCCAGAATCAGAGACAGTATTGCACTCCGAAAAGATCTATCTTCTGAAGTGATTGACAGCTTACTCCAGCACCACGAATCCCATCTCTACAATGTGAAGGAGGAGCTAAGCTCAGCAGGGTAAGCAGAAACCATCTGACCGTCTTTTGCCAGGAAACTAAGTTCAAAAGCCTAGTGGGTCACAGTGAACTCCCTGTCAGGGAGACGTGTGCAGACAGCATCAGTGACCATATTTTGTACATCTCCCCAATATACTTTGAGTAGATTTGATGTGGGCAAAGACTAGAAAATCCCCACTCAGTGTGATTCCCTGAATATAATTTCACCTACTTCATGCTATTACAAATACTAAGAAGTGTAGCACCTAAGGCATGTGTGTTTATATATATTCAAATGCACTTCTATAAAATCATATCTATGTGCTTATAGTAGATATATATAAATAATTTCTCAATTTATCTCCTCCCTGCATCTTATATTCTTATAATCTTATTTTAATTGTTCAATCAATAGTTTAAGAGGTTAAATAGCACCAATACAATAAAAGCTAATAAGAACAAGTTAAATAGTTACTGTCATGTCTGACTTTAAAATTATCTTTTTGTCTATATACTAAACAGGGGAATATTGCATATTAAAATAGACTTTTTTCTTCCATCTATTAGCAGCCTGTTAGGATTCTGATTTCTCATCTTCTTTCCCATGTACAGCCAGAACAATAATACAATTGCTTTAAAATTTGGAATTTTGTAGCCGAACTGAATTTGTGTACAATACTGTCGAAACAGCAGTTTACCTATGTTCTGTTCCCATGCTATTTCTTAGAAGGATATATATATATATATTTATATATATATAGTGGTTATTAAAACCTATAGCCATTATGTTTGTTTGCAGTGGTATCAAACTGGACAAGAAAATAGAAGCTTATCCTGGACCTTTATGTTCAAATTTAATTCCAAATAATTAAATCAAGACTATTATAACAACAATTTATTTATTCTTAATTTAGTTTCTTGATTGTTTGTTTCACTAAAATTATGAATGCTTTAATTAGTTAAAAAAACCGTTCAATTTACACCTGATTGGAAATTTATTTGCTAAGCTGAAGTTTTTATTTTTCAGGATTGCAAAAACACATTGCTTTGCTATGTGAACAAAATGTCTAGGATCTTCCATACTAATCTCTCTCCAAGTGAGTGATAGCCATTTCCATTCTCATCTGTGAGTGACAGTGAAATTTTTTTGGTCTTACAAACTTTGGAAGCATTTATTTTCAGTAAATCATGTGGAGCTTATTCAAAGGGTCAAAAAACCCTGTCTCTCACTAGCATCGTGTAGATGCCAGACTATTTCTAACAGTTACTGTCAACGAAGGGGATAAACTCTCAGCTAAAGAAAAGGGATTGCATCAGCTCTCAGAAGAAAAAAATGCTCCATTTCTCCTAGCTCCAGAGTCTATGTTCAATCAACGCGCAGTTAATGGAAGCCCTCCAGTGCTAAGCAATAAACAAACACAGTTTGGCAAATAGTCCAAAATCAAATCTGGTGTATAAGGTGGACAATACATAGTTAGTTCCATTACAGAACTCTCCCCTGGGAACTGGAGCAGCTTCTGAGCCCGTCTCATTACGCACCAGCACCATCTGTAGCCAGCCTGAACCTTATTTGGGAATATATAAAGTACACCGAAAAAATAGAGTAGGAATCAAGAGCCAGAGAATTCTATTTCAAGTTTAAATTTTGCTTGTGAAAGATCATTTGGTTTTAGACTCAGCAAACAGTAGGCCCTCATCACTCACAATGAGCTGCGCATGTAGCAGGGATTACTTCAGATCAGAGAGATTGAAGGTAATTGCTACTTTCCACAGGGAGATATCTAGTACTAGTGTGGTTTGAGAGATACAGTAAAGCACCATAAGCTGAAACACATCATCCTGAAACAAACTAGAGCCACCTCTCATTGTTTCTCCTTTCCTTGCTTCATTTCAAAAAAGTGAATAGTAAATTTAAAAGAATACATAGGAACAGGATGAAACTCTTTAATATGTGGATTTAAAATTATTAAAAAATCTCCACTCTGATGTGCAGATGAATATGCATGATATATGTGTAATATATATGGTACATATTTTTCCACTAGAAGTCAAATCTTTTTAAATAACTGTATACATGTGTCATTATTGTGTAGGGATCATACAGGTGTTAGAATGCAGATATAAGAGCATTAAAGATGAGGGTCCCTTTTCGAGGACATATGAGAAAATAGAATAAAAACCCCAAGTGTTCTCTGCCTCAGAGAACAACAGTTGAACTAAGAGCCCAAATATATCCGTTAGTGACTTCAGCAGAATTACTCCTGGGGGATTCATTTATCCTGGGATGCTCAGAGATTGCTGACAGTTGACAGCTACATTAGCTCCCCTTCTCCATTCGGTGGTTGTATGCGATAAGAGAACAACATCTTAATATAGTATAAAGAGTTTCTTTGTGTGAGTTTGTTATAGTAAATTATATGGTTGATTCCAAACGAACTCTTCATTATTGCATCTTAGGAATATTCTTTATAGCATACACAACTAATTTAGTGAGCTTTATAACAAACCTCTTTAAGAATATTTCAATATACCTCTTTTTGCAAAACGTACAGACTTAGAAACCCTGGCTCTTATTCATTGCTGGTCAGGACAGATCTTTAAGCTATGTGTGCATCCTTGATGACATTAGATAGGTTTCTGTGCTTCAAAGGGTATTGTAAAACAAGGATCCTTCACTGCCACTGCAAGGTCATGCTTGCTCTTTGTCACCATTGAATGATGTCCAGCAGGCTTGCTGCTAGTCAACATCAAGACTGGTGGTGCAGACAAAGCTGTGAAGGATACCAATGCATTCCACCCAAATTCAAGGAGTTTCAAGTACAGACACATTGGGCCTTTGCAGTTTTATCAATTCCTTACATACCTCCTCTTAATTTGTCATTACAGAAATTACATCAACACTTACACTCTTCTCCTTTCTCAACAGCTTTAGGTTCTGCTCCAGCATAGGTAGATATTTATAAGATAAATGTGAAGTAATTGACCTTTTTTGTGAGGGTTATATCTAAAAAACCCCAAACCCAGCATTCACAGGATTGTTTTTGCCATATTCCTAGGCTGTTGTAATTTCTTTTCATTTCTGACCTTGATAGTCCAAAATGGGTAATATCAGTGAAATTGAACGGAGACACAATAAATTCTGGTAACACTGAATCCTCTCTATGACCATGTGTGAGTGCCAGAAACTGAACATCTATTTCGTCATCTTGCTCATATTCCTTAGTACCTTTATGGCATTTTCCCATTAAATGGATTGATTATAATCAGTAGATGCATATTCATTTTCTTAATCCCTTTGTGAAATACAGGGTTTTATTTTCCTGAAAGAAATTATAATAGCCAAGAAAAATAGAAAGATATTAGAGGCAGTTTAGAATTTACCAAGATCTTTGCACCTAGCAGAGTATGAATATTTTTTGCTATTAGAAGACTGCTGTTTAAAATATTCTTGCTTTTAATGAACTCATTATAAAACTGTGACTGATTATCAGATTGTTCTGTCTGTGAAAATTGCAAGTTCTTGATTAATAAATGAAATTCTTCTGAAAAGAATTAGCATTAAATGTTTCATGAACAAGTACGTTTAATTTATAATGCCACCTATATAACTCCAGAGAAAAGGAAAGAAAATATAGCCTATACATGAGAACATAGATTTAAACAGTTGGAGCAACTGTTGTCAATTTAAAAAAAAAATCCTGATATTATGGGGGGAATTCTTCCACATTTGTACACCTTACTCCACTGTTAGTTAAAATTATAAAGCCGGGAGTAAATCTGGTGTCATAAAAGTTAGTATTGATCACAAAGTTGTCAATGGTATAACTGTGCGTAGTTATCACCTGAACATATTTAAACAAAATATGGTTTAGTAAAACCAGAAGCACAGTCATATATATCCAGAAGCAAATTCATACTTACAGCACGAGGAACAGTATTTTGGTAAGGAGTGAGTGGAAGGCATTTAAAGGTCATAGTGGACAAGCAATTAAACATGAGATCCCAATAGATACTATGGCAATGGGGCCTAGCCTAATCTTTGGATATTATAAATGAGAGTAGTATGTCAGAATTCTGTATCTACCTTTGCTGTTCACTTTTTTAAAAGATGTTGAAAATTGGAAAAGATTCAAGAAGGACCAAGGAAATTATTTGGGAGATGGAGAAAATGTCTTATATAGCAAGACTTTGAGATTATCAAAAGAAGAATCTGTGTTAGAAGTGTATACATATTTTGCAAAGTGAGAGATGCCAAGTGCCGAAGGATTCGTCAGTCTGTCAGAGGAAGACATCTCAAGAACTGGTGTTTAGAAGAAGAAGCTAGATAAATTCAGACTAGAAATTAGGCATTCAATTTTAATGCTGACAATAATTACTCACTGCAACCAACTCCAAAGTGAAATGGTAGGTCCTTACTCTCCAGATGCCTTACAAAGGTCTGGATGCCTTTCTGTTGCCCACTACTGTATAGAGGACTGTTTGGCCACAGCAGATGAAATTAGAGAAAGTTGTATTGGACAAGATGTCAGTGATCTCTTCTGATACAGCAAATGTCAAATAAACTCGTGAGGATATGCAAAGAACTGATGGTGAATGTGGAGTTGGGGCAGACAACTTTCCCTAAAAACGTATGTTAGTCAGCTCCCCTGTCCATCTCGCACCAATCTCAGCTAGTTGCCTCTGAGCAGCAATAGCCCATGAAAGGCAGGTAGATGATCTGAAAACAAGGAGAAGAATCCACTGTGCAAAATGTTCTTATAAATTGCAAATAATAGAAATATTGGCTTTAGTAGCAGTGTTCTTTTTTAATAAGACAGCGCAGATGGATCCTGGTCAAAAGGTTTTGGACTGACTCCTTGAGGAATTCCGAGTTGCCTAGTTTTGCCTCTGCCTGGTAGGATGCAGATTCAAAGCGGGTATGCTAAACAAGAGCCATCTGGAAAACTAATTCAGGCTTCTTTAATGTTTTGGTATTATCTATGACAAAATAGGTCATTTTTGCAGAAGTCCTTTCAGTAAGTAATGCAGATCAGAATTAAAAGAATTTTCTTATTAAACGAGGGATACTACAGGAATCTGTAGAAGACATGAATGGATGGCTTTGTGGTACAGACAGTCTGAAAAGAAACAGAGAAAACACCCCAAAACAGTCATATTCGTGTTTGTATCTTAAGTTCTGATTTTTACATATTTTAAAAGAGGTTTAGTTATAAAATGTAAAATTATTAAATGAGTTAATAAGTAAATAATGGGTTGCTGGTTTTGGTGTAGTCACCATTAATAAAGAGCACATATATTTAAGCTATGGTGACTACTTCAAGAAGTCTATTCTTCATTGTGGATAGTCCAAAAACTGTGGTCAAATGTTTCATTTGCCCAAAATATCCCAAGGGAGGTCCTCGGAAATCCTTGAGTATTGAAATTTCATAAGCGATGGTTTTAGCTGATTATGAAGGTGTTTAATGCGTTTTTCAGTGCCAACGTGTTTTTTGTTTGTCTCACAAACAGGTTTCATAGGGGATGAATCTGTTATGTATTCCAGACTCCTTTTTATCCTTGATGAGCGCTGCTGATGCTTTTGCAGTACTCCACATATATAGCTAAGATTCTCTCCAGAGCCAGGCTTACAAAAACCTAGTTTTCAATTTGGTCCTGCTAAATCTTTCTCCAGTAAGAACTACCTTGTTTTTCCAGACTTTGAATTTTCTGAACTATGAAATTTATAAAGCATATGGTTGTGATCTCAATTGCTTTCATCATAGGAAGACCTCATCCTCCTTTACAGTAAAAAAAATAAACTCAGGAGTAGCTGAGTTATTGAACACATTTGGAACTTAATTAATGATCAATGTCTAAAATGACTGCAATCGAGTACTTACCCTCATCAAACCACTGTCCCTCTCCATCACCCACTTAACTGACCCTGCAGTTTGGCCTCCTCTATTTATCTGCTCTGTCTGGACAGGGCCATAGAACTTGAAGAGCTATGCTAAAGCTGAGGAGCTGCTGTAATCCTTGTTATATGAATAAGTCTCCAAGGAGAAACAAATATATCCAACTGAAATGGTAGCTATGCAGACAAATCTAAAAGGGACAGAACTGTGTGAATGCATAAGGTTCAAAATTAGTGTGGGATTTTTTTCTAGAGATAGAGGATGAAATACTTCCAAGAACATGCTGAAGACTTGCTGGTATGTCAGCAGCTTTCCCCTGCTTCAAGCTAAAGAAGCTGCTATTGAGGGGTTTTGTGCTACTAAAAGAAAATTATTTAATGAATAATTAATGTGTTACAGTGCATTTCCAGTATATTATGAACCATTAACAAATTAAAACAAAGTGGTCAATTTAAAGTAGGGCTTATGATGCATTTACCTTTCTGTTATTTGCTTGTTTACTTTCTGCTGTAGAATGTGTTGATTCATAGTTCTCCTGATCACCAGCTTAATCTGCACCGGCCTATTCTGTGACACGTCGCCGTGTATGTGAGTGTCCATATGTTCAAAAGCACTTAAAAACATTCCCATTTTCTCACTGTTGGATAGGTAAACAATGTTCGGGTATATATAATCGTGTCATTTGTTTCTTTCAGGAAAACAATACTTTTAGTATTGATCAATGGTAAGTGCACAATTGTTCAGTCTTCAAAACCTTGCCTGGTATGTTATGTTTGTCCTAATCTAGTACAGGGGGGGAAAAATGAGTAAGAGTCTATTTTCCACGTTTCTTTTTTTCTGCTTGCTATCGTTTAAAAAGCAGCTTTGAACCTTGTTCATGGCTTCCCCAGATTTTGCTGTTAGCTGCCAAGTCCCTGTCAGATTGAAATTGAAACGGCAGAAAAAAGATTTTCAACATACTTTTTCTGCAATTTTTTTCTGTCTTTCACCTCTAATGAAATGACCTTTAACTGCCCCCTCATCCTACACTAAGCAATGCTGAGTTTTATACCCTAAATTTCAACTACTTTATTAAATTAGCTACAAAATAGATATTTAGAAATTAAAAAAAAGTAATTTAAAACGTGCATATGAAACTTTGCATTTGTTGTGTTTAGATGCATTAATGAACTTTTTACTTCAAAAA
The DNA here is from genome assembly GCA_013399195.1 of Dicrurus megarhynchus. NCBI lineage: Eukaryota > Metazoa > Chordata > Aves > Passeriformes > Dicruridae > Dicrurus > Dicrurus megarhynchus. Next base: position 992,558 of record VXAD01008917.1, on the reverse strand, counting down.
CAAAATGCTCTGCACTTGAGAGACCTTGCCTCTTACTCAGTGCTCATCCAAATATACATATTTTATTATCACTGATCAGTGTAAAGCTAGCCTCATTTAGATTTTACTGTATTTATATATAAATAGTTATCAGTTCATGCTTTAAATCTATAGCAATTTGCTGTGAAATAATTGCCTTGTTACTGAAAAAATGAATTGACTTAACTACTTCAGTGTTAGGCTCTTACATCCTAAAGGAGTATATATACAAATTGCCTATTGGAATACACAGTATGAGAAAGTCAGACTTACCAGCTCATTCTATTTTTATACCTTATACGACATTCAACACTTTACTCTTGATGAAATGTGCTTCAGTCCCTTGTTGCACTACCTAATGTGCTAGTATTTCTTGCTACATTACATTTTCCTCTATATGGTCTTTAATGGAAAAGATGCTCAGCAGCATAAATATATCTAAAGCTACCAGTAAAAAAATACTTAAATAAATAACAGATGCACAAGGGAACCATGGGATAAATATACAGGAGGCACAGAGTCGTAATCACGTCTGAACTACTAGAGCCATTATCACCATGTAGCAAAATACACACTAGTAATTATGTAGGCATCCCACATGCCCATATGATTCTGAACTGGGCTAAACTATCTCCAACATTGCAAATATTTGTAAAGAAACCATGGTTTCTGAGAGATAGTATCTGATAAATTGTGGTAGACCTATAAGCTGCATATATGTGAGAACCTACACACACATAACACACATGGTTTTATGTGATTGTGAAACTTGTCAAAGAAAAGATTTAATTGAACTGGTTATAGCCACCACACATAGCACAAGTAGCCAAGATAATTTTGCTCCCTCAATGCACCACAACCCTGGTTCTTCAGACCACTGGTATTACAATCTGGGACATCAAGAAAAAATTTTGACAAGCTTAATGGTAGAGGTTTTTTATGTCGCTAAAGTCTAAAAGCTTACAGGATGTGATAGCAACCTTTTATTTTCCTTTTCTACTTGTACACCAAGTCAGGGCCTTTATCTCGCTTTAGATATGAAGAACAGAATATCACATAAGCCTGCTAAACTCTCAGTATCTTTTCCTACATAGCGTTTAATTAAATAAATTTTTTGAAAAAGTAGAATATGTGCAACAATGGTGCACATTTATGGAAAAACTAAATGCAAATCTCATTTATAGCTTAGTTTTGTGTGCTGGTTTGGACAGTTTGATCTGCCTCTTCACTGATAAATCTATCACAGAGCCTCTACTTTTTTGTTTGGTGTTACATTTGAAAGGTTTTCCTGGTTCACTGGATAATGCTTTCTATCATTTTAGTTTTTAAAGTTGTTTTACTTTTAGTGTTATGAAATGTCTTTGTATTAAGCTCCAAAAAGCAATAATGAAAATCTAAATATTTTTGATATAGCAAATGACTCCTTGGATTGCCAAATGCTTCTCATTTGGTTGAAGTCAGGCCATGAAGANGAGTGCCTTGCTCAGTTTGCTTGTGTGCACAGCTTTTCCTTTACCTACTGAACTGCCTTTTCTTCAACCCATGAGTTTGCTCACTTTTACCCTTCTGATTGTTTCCCCCATCCCACTGGTGAGGGGGTGAGCACGCAGCTGTGTGGGGCTGAATTGCTCTCTTGGGTTACATGATGACAGAAGATTTGGGATTGGTTTTACCTTCCAGAGTGTATTTTTATTTGTTTGTTATGCAGTCAGCACAGTGCTACTAATTGGTTAATTACTTCTAATATGTATACAAGACCTTGTAAATTAAATTTAGAACAACTTTTGATGTTTCAAGACAACAGCAAAAACTGAGACACAGAAGCCATCTTTATCTTTTTCTCCTTACTTTTGAGTATTTGGCTCTTACCGCTGTTTTGCTCCTAGAAGATTTTGAAGGCATGCTCCCAAAAATCAACAAGCACAGAAAATAGGAATATGTGTAAAAATAGAAGTGAAAACATCTACTTTTCATGGTGTAGGGAAAGTGCATGCAAACATTACACCACACAATGTTCAGAAACAAAAAGCTGGATGATGTTAGTTTAATTTGATGAGGACCTCTGCACAGTAGGACTGCCCTAAGAGCAGTTTCAGGAAAAATTTTAAATGTCTTTTTCATACAGATAAGAAATGACAAACATTTTACATTTAATATCTTGGTCTTAATTTCCTTCTGTACCTTGATTACCTACTAAATTTTGCTGTCCTGTTTTGCTGGGGAAACGATAAAGAGGAATATACACACATGGGGTGGGAAGTTGGTCCTCTAGCTGCAGAGGGCTTCCTGGCCTTATAAAAATTGTTATCCTGAGTGTTTACAGTGTAGATAAATGTTGGATCTGAGTATAAGCCTTGAGGAGCACCTACTATTTACTTAAAAACATTTAAAAAATGTTATTTGGATACAACCAGTGAAACACAGTGCCTTTTTCTAAACCATTGTACAAACTCTGGTCTTTTATATACCTCCAGAGATGTTCTCAGAGGCAGCAGTGCCCATGGTCAGAAGTTGCAGCAGCTGGAAATACTTCTGTTATTTTCTGTTACTATTTAGAGATTAGAGGTCTTTAGAGTTTTTCTTTAATTAACATGTACTAACAAATGCTTCTTAAGGAGAAAAACAGTAAGTTAAAATTTTAGTTAGGCAAATGCATATTAGCAAAATCACTCTCAAGATCCAGCTTACAGAGAGCCAAGATACAGGAAACAGTAGATAGGGCATAAGAAATGGGAATCAGGGTACTGGAGTCCAATTTCTTCCTATGTCATTAACTCACAGTGAGCGTCCTCAGAAGTAGAACACATCACTTCTGCTTCCATGTGTGTATAAATAGTCTTGCTGATAATTGGTAACAGCTATGAAGTGTTGTGATGAATACAGCTAATTACAAGTAATAACTAACTAATAGTAATGCTTTTTGAAGAGTCACAGTATAATTTAAACATGACTTCTTTAAATCGCCATATATTAATATCGACAGGGTTCATAAGGCTAAGCAGACATTTGAATAAATGGCTAGACACTTATTATTTACTGTTCTAAGGTATATCATGTCAATGAGTGGCTTAATATTATTCCTAATATCTATACTCAGATGACTTGTGTATTTATAGCCATTTGGAACCTATACTTCGTGTCTGTCAGAATACAAAGATATAAAGTAATCATTTTTAGACGAGGAAATCAAAAAAAATTGGCAAACCAGTTTCAGCTTGGAAGACAGAAACTTTGCATCTTGATAACAATTTTTTTACAAAGTGCTTTCTAGTGGTCTTTTAAACTCTCTGTTGGTGGTATAGAACTTCCAAAAGCTGGACTTCAGATTCAATCCCATAACCACTGGCCTCAACACTCTGCATCCACCCACGTCCTTCACGAGAGATCTCAGCAGCCTTTGCTGTCTTCCCAAATCAGATTGCTAAACTGTCCTACCTTCCAGCTGTAGTCTTTGACTATTAACTAGGTCAAGCTTCTCCAGTTTGAGAGTAGTTCTGCTTTGTGATTATCAAAAGTGAGGAAGAAATAGCACAAGTGGTAGCACTATTTGCTTCTCAAGCATCCCCCACCATGCTAAGAATCAGTGGCACTGGTAGCAAAGGTGAGAATAATATAACTGCTATAAAAATTAGGTAAATGTAAATTCCAGCCAGCATGCATCATTTGCTGCTCTAGTAAAGTATCTCAGCAGTTTTCCCGAAGACGAATCATGTATTTTGTGTCTAGCAGTTGTAGTGCATGGACTTCAGGGCTGATTCCTAAGCCTGAAGGCACAGCTGTGTTTCACATATAATGTCTGAAAGATTACGGCACTAAAAAATTTCTCAAAACAAAGAACGAAATTAAAGAGACTTTTTATGGCTTTAGGTGGGAATTTTCTAGCTGTTTTATGACAGTAGTTCTTCTATACTAAGATGTCAGTTCATCTGGTAATTGAGCTTGTTATTTCTTCAAGCCTGGTTTGCAATTTCTTTTCCTGTTTTTAGACTACTTGTACATCATCTTCTGCTACGTATGTGGATACACATACCTTGTATGTGGGTACTTTTCACTTTTCTCAGACTGTCAAAAATTGAATTATCTGAATTGTACAAATGTGAGAATCCAATCTAGAAAAATGCTTCTCAAGAGTGACTTTAAATATTACATGGAGATCAAGGAAATAACTTTTTGGTGTGCTAACCTACTGACAAAAACAAGCAATAATTAGTTTGCTTCCTTCTCTGTTGCTAAGATCTAAACAGGATTTATTGTTGGCTGATCAGATAGGGCTTGGAACTAATGAACATTAATATTTTTTGTATTTGAATGAAACCAGGATGATTATTTGCTTGCTTTTTACTGTGGCATAGAGTTATAGTGGTACTACTTCTCTGCTCATCTCTGAGTAAAAAATGAATTAATAATAAATAGAATGTGATGATTTTTTATGTTTACCTTAGTTACATTTTAATTTCAATTAGGTATTTTAAAAGATACTTAATACGTGATTTCACTGTCTTGGGCTAACCCCATAAAATACCTTATCTACTAGACAGATGAACTTCTCTTTGGTAGCACCTAATTACAATTACCTGAGGAATACAATTGAGGATATTCAGTGTCAAGGTAGCGAATTTGTTTCCTCTATACTTGGAAGTCAGAGAAAACAGGGTCTTTTGCCCCAGTATAATGTGGCTAAAGTTCAGATTCATCCTCTGCCAGGAATCCTGATTGTGGAGTTTGAAAGATTTTTGATGTTTCATGTGATATTTAGACCTTTTCTGTGAGTCTGTTACCCAGACCATGGCCTCTGGTTCATCCTAAGGAATTCTCCTTAGTGTCTTTATGTAGAGTCTCCAGGGCCAAATGGTTTAAAACAACATTGTTTTGTTTGTAGTCAAACTGAATGACCTTCTTTGAGGTAATATCCAAAAAGACAATTATCTGCCTTCATCAAAGCGATCTTTCTCTAGTCTGTCTTCTTTGGAGTACTCTAACAAAATTAAAATAAATGTGGAATCAATACTTTCTTTCCTGAGTCACCCACCTGTGACCAGGGATTCTCCTACTGAGGGATGTGAAGTACCTGGAGCTCTGGTAAGTGAAAAACCACTTCCTCAAAGTGGCCTTTAGGCCGACTCCTCAGACCAGGACAAATCACCTACATTGTCTGCCTTTGCATTAAATTTACATTTTTCCCTGGCAGGCTTTGTGTGGGCTCCATCGCCCTACTGACCAAGATCTTAAACTGGAAGAGTAAGTGTAGCTCTTAAAGATGTTCAAAGTAATCTGCATTAACAAGGTAAGTTTTATATCTTATCCACATCTTTTATGGTTACAAAATTGGGGAAAAAAAAAAGTGTTCATGCGATCAGCTTTTTTTTAAACAAAACCTTCTGCTGTCAGCAGCTCAGGAGTCATTCAGGAACACTGTCAGAACACTGCATCTTGGCACCTCTACTTTAGGCAGAAAGTGCCAGGGCATAGGCATCTGAGAGAAATGTGAAGAGCATACTTTTAAACGTTAAAAATTATCACTTCTAGGAATAGGTAAAATTTAGGGCTAGAGCAGGAAGGATTGCAGCTTTTCTGAATGTATGCCCTTTGGAAACTCAAGCTATTATTTTCTAAAGGTTAAAGCATTTTTGACGTACAACAGTTGCTTCATTCAGCAGCTTGCCCTACAGTGGCAAAGTCTAGATGTGGATGATCTGTTTCTGGAAGTTTAAGGTCAAACTGGTATTTCCAAAGTCTGAAGTGAAGGTAACCATGAATATACCATCCAGCAAGGAAAGCTCTAGCCAAATAGGTTGTACAAATGGCCAGGGAACCTAGGCATGTCTCCAGCCTAGGTTGCCTGGCCTAGGCAGAATGCCTTCCAGAATGACTCTTCTCTGTGCTAGGGCAAAATACATGACCTTCTGTAGAAGCCCTAACTACAGAGCTCATTCATTTCCTAAACCTGGGGCCCATCAAAACTGATTATTTAGTTACTAGCCCTGAAGTAGACAAACAAACAAAAGAAACCCCAACCCAAACCAACCAAACAAAAAAACTCCCGAGTTTTCCTACACAAATACCAGTTATCCCAGAAAGCACCACGGAACAAAAATATTGGCAGAATTAAGTAGAGACAACTAATGCTATGCATGTGTAACTGATGCTTAATCATATGAAAATCTATATGCCATATGCATGAATTCCTTGAGAATTTATCTGGAGCAGTGTTCTGAAAATGTTGCTTGTTTATATGAGTGCCAGAAGGAAACAGTATTTCACAAGCAATTATTGGAAAACCTGAGACACAGAATGAACAGAACCTTTTAATAAAACTTCTTATTGATAGAGATGGTTTTATTCTGATTTTTTGTTCAAATGCTAAAATCAGCTTTTCTTTAAAAATAATATAAAATATTGCTTCATAATAAGATGTCAGCCATAGTTTTACCTGTACTGTAATATGCTTCCTAATATTCCACAATTTCTGGCCATGCCTGGATATATTGAAGTGCCCTTAGCTTTGCCTCAGGCCCTTAGTACCTCCAGCTGTTATATTATTGGCTGATTTACTGGGAAAATAAAGAGTAGAAATACATAAATGAACATTTTTGTTGCTACCTAATCAGGAGAAAAGATATTTTTTTCTCTCTCTAAAGCAGCAGAGGCCCCTTTTATAAATGTGAACCATTTACAATCAGCAGCAGTCTTATGAGCTGACAATGTAGTGTAGTCTGATTTTTTTCAGAATTACATTTAAATAAAGTAGTAACATAATTATTAAAATAAATTTATACCTTAAATAACCAAAATTAAATTCCATAACTGCAGTGCAAATTATTTAGGTGAATTAAACTCAGATGTCTCTCCATGCTCAGTATTAAATTGCAGCAAATTTGAGCTAGGTCCAGGATGTGTGTTAAAAAAAAAAAAAAAGAAAGAAACTCGTGACATCCCTCCATATCAAAATGTTTTGGTAATCATTCTGTTTAAATAGTAACATTTTATTTTTTTAAGCACTTAGATTCTTGATCTGAATCCATATTCATGGAGGTCTGCTGTAATCCACTTTACCACTTAATGTTGCAATTCAAATGTTCAGTAAGAAGCAAAGCCCTCCAGAATAAAGCATGAATATTACCGTGTGGGGGCTGTAAAGAGAAGACTATTAGAATATATCACCAACACACTAGGGGACCATTTAGTGCACTGCTCTAAATACATCATTTAATTACAATGGAGACATTACTTCATGTTTCTACTGATGTAAGTATTATTAGAATTCATGATATTCGCAGGCTACTGTGGGCCATTACATTGGCCATAAGCTATTCCATAAGATTTACTACTAAAGGCCCGCAAGGGTATTTGAGCATTCATGGATTCTGTGGCAGTAGGCTTTTATCTAAGACACATAAGTGAGGGACAACCGAGTTATTATCTCTAAGAAACATAGCTTAATATTTTGGATTCTAAAGGTTAAGGTACCATAAATCCCGAATTACTCTGAGATATCACATAAAAAGACATTTTTATTTTATTTTACTCTACTCTGCCTCTTAAAATATTTTATGATGGCAGTTTCTAGAGTTGTACCATGTTGTTTACATTCAGTCCCTGGATGCATCAAACCCACTGACACAGCATTTCCTTTAAACTGCTCTAATGGAGGCAAAAAACATGCAGGGGATATTCCCCCCATTTCTGCACTCATACACAGTGCTCCCAGTGTGATTAGTCTGTCACCCTGATTTGATAACAGTCTCCGCAGACTTCCCTATCCCACGGAGGGCCTTGTTAGGGAACTAGTGGACAGTGTCTGGCAGGTCCTACTGAAGGCAGTAGGACTACTGTGCATGTGGAAAAATAAATACAAATCTCTGGCATTTTGAGTTAGATAGCTTGAATGTTCAGAGATTAAACATTTCTGCTGAAGCTGGTAATGTAAAAAGTGTGTCATTTTCTTCTGTAGATGATCTACAGACCTTTAGCAGTGCATGATGTTAGCTGGGTGTTCAAATAGTTTTCTTAATTATGACAGTAAACAAGCAGCTTGCATTTAACTCTCCTCCTCCAAAATAATTTAGGCTTCATATGTTATCATTAGGAGTCATTATCCAGTTTCTTTATTTTTGCATAAACATAGCTGTACCACATTCAAGCAAATAACACATGATGTATTATGAAGAAGGATGAGTCAGTCTTTCAGGCAGACCACAGCAAGCGTCGCTGGCGCAGTGCGGATCCAGCAGTCGGGCCAGCTCCCTGCACCCTTGCCAGGAAGGCAGCATCCTCCCGCTCCAGAAAAGAGTCGGAGCATGGCACTGCCTCTCCCGGCAATGTAAGTGGACAGGTCTATGATTTGCTATTTTGAACAGCAATTCTTTGGTATCCACCCAGAGTGTCTACCAAATTAGTCTGCTTGGTTTCATAACTAAGTGTCACAATTTTATTTATTTATTTCAGTGGATATTACTGGGTTAATTGTCCTTAAAGATCTTCTCTAACACTGAAAAAGGCTCAAGAACATTTTGTGTAACAATTATAACAACCTGTTCACAAATTATCTGAGAGCTTGCAGGGAATCAAAATTGCTTTAGGAAAGCTAGAAAATCAGAGATACCTGCTAGTAAATTCTCCAGGACAAGAACTATTCTTCTTCTCCTTGTCCCACTTTTTTCACCCTTCTACATTCTGCTTTTATCTTGGGCCCATTGATTGCTAGAGCTTAAGAAGTAATAATAGAGAAGAGGCAGTCCTTTGCAGTTTTGCAGCTATCAGGAGGGCTGACAAGAATTTTCATTCCACAAAACAAAGAGGTACAGAAAGATTGGTCTTGTGTAGCATGTACTTAACTGTTAAATAAACAATGAGCTTTTAATTAAAATATAAAGCCTAGGCCTTACACGTGTTTTATGATAGCTTTACTTAGTACAAACTAGTCATTCCATCTTAGTTTACTCTGTGTGTTTTAACGACTGTCTTAAGGAAATAAAGAGCTCTGTTTGGCCAAAGAATCATTTTAGATGCAGAGACCTGGTTGTACTTCTTCATAAATAGCTTTGAATCTGAAGTCTTATCTGTGTGTATCTGTGAAGCCAGAGACTTCAGAGAAGTCTGTATTTTTTCTCAGGCTGCTCTAGAACCGGTGCAGGGTTTGGGAGTGGTGGGCTGCCTGCACCATGCCAGAAGTATGTGAAGTGCCATAGAGCAATTGCTTGGGTTGCCTTTTGTTCCAGTAGTTGAGTCCGCTGAGGGCTGAAATTGATTTTCCTTATGTTAGCATGTGAAAGCTCTGCCCCTTGACCTGCTGCCGGCAAGCGTGCAGGGCACACAGAGGCTGCAGCTTTGCAGGAGTAAGCAGCACTGTGGCTCTTATCACTGGCACATTCTTCTTCCAAAATTGTTCTCTCCCCTATGCTTTTCCTTCCTACCCTATTCTGCACTTTGCAGTGATGCTGGATTGTCCCATAAATATTTTGCATGCCTGAGACAATTTTTTTCTTCTTACAATAGCATAATATTTTTTAAAAGTAGCAGAAGTGGTTGATCTGTATTCATGAACCAGATAATACTGTTGAGTGCAGTCAAGCACATTGCCAGCTATTGGTAGTATGGGCCATCTACTCTATGCCATTATTTCTGTGCAGCTTAATTCCACATAAAACATTCTGCTCGTATGTCACTTTTGCCAATGGTGATGCAATGATATGTAAAACAGAAAAGCGAACAGAGACCACAACTGTAAAAACAAGCTCAGTGATGTTCACACTATAACTATCTTCAGAAATTGAAGAAATACGTATTTTGCTAGATGAGTCAGTTCTTTTTGTCTCCTTTCCTCAAAAACATAATTCCTTCTCTCCTCCTCCTCAGTTTTGTTGCTGTACTTATCCACTGCCTCAGCTTATGTCCTATTGCTGACCAGTAGACTGGTTGTCACTGCTGTGATTAACCCAGTTGTCCAAAGTCATATTGGCTTGTTGGGTTCTTTGAATGTGAATTTCCATAATCTGAATGAGAGTTTTTTTCTTTTAATTTTGATCATCCATGAAACATACATATACATCCAGACTGGAATATTAAAACATACTCATTGCCTTTTACCTGTTAGGAAGAAAAGAGGGAGAATGTGTTAAATCGGTAACAAGCCATGTTTCAATGCCTGCTCTCAGTAGGTGGCACTCTTTCCTCTGAGTATGTGCCGAGTTAAATCCTCAGAAAGTCTGTTCTCAAGGTTCTCAGTTTAACTCAGAAGCAAGAGTGGGGTCCGGCAGTTTCTGGTTGCTGAAGGCTCAGAGCAATTTTTGCAAGATATGTGGCATTGCTTTCTTGTATCCTTGCAATTTTCCATACTCTTGCAACTACAATCTCTATATCTGTGTTTTCTTTGTATTTTGAGAAAGATTTGTTGCTCATAGTATTCCCCACCATTACCCACGAAATAGAATTGACATGACATACGTGTCTGCTTTGAATGACTGACAAGGTCTTCACCAGAGATGGTTGCATGTCATTAATTAGTGAAGTTATTTTCTAATCCTCTACAGACTGTAAAATATTTTTGGTCTTCTGAGAGGTTTACAGATATCCCATATATAAGGTTTAATTTCTTTTAGCTGTTCTAATGTTTTAACAGTGGGGTAATAAAGAAGTAGTGTTTTCCAGTTTTGGAGGTTTAAATGGACTTGTAACTAATGCAAAAGACAAACGTGTATGTCTATATTCATTGATAACATTTTGAATTCTTTTTTCTTTGTTGTGCAGTGTAGAGGGTTGTCATTGGTATTCTTATTCAGAACCATTCACAGGGAGATAAATTACATTGTAAACCAGATGCAAGAAAGAAGAAAAATGTAGGGGGAGGAGGGGAGGGGGAAGGAGTAAAAAAGGGTGCAAGAACATTGTGCCACTTCTTATTGCATCTTAAATAGAAATGAAATGCTTTTCAATAAAGAGGGCATCATGTGGTCTTTACCTGCTGTCTCTTGCACAAGTGCAGTTCTAAGTCAGAGTAATAGGAGTTCCACCCCTCTGTGTAACAGAAGATGTAGATATTTTCAGAATTTGGGGCTCAGTAATGCAAAAAGCTTTGGACTGTAGTTTGGGAATATTTTACTCCAAGAGGCCCACCTTGCAGTTCGTTAAGATAATCAGAATTGTTACGGCAACTGGAATATTTTTAAATTATTATTGGAAATGCAACAACTTGGCTGTATTTGTGTTTTATTTCCTCTGTTAAGTTTCCCCATTGGCTAAACTACCAAAGTAGAAATGAGATTGAGGAAGTTAAGATTCTCCAGTGGCGAGGAGGAGGCACACAACCAGTCAAAAAAACCCTTCTTTACATGGGGTGGGAGAAAGAGTAAGACTGCATTGAAGCAAATAATCATTCTGAAAGCAGAGACAGGTAATCATTGAGAATCAAGGTGATAGCTTTCCCTCTCCTTTGGAAGATCCCCTCTCTCTATGGGGACTTCTGGAAAGAAAGCATCTAGGAAATTGTCAAAGCAGGGATCTTCAACATTTGGAAAAGCAATGACAGTTTTGGCTGTGTTTTCTCTGTCCTGTGGTGACTGCTTGTCTACTTTCCCCACCTCTCTTTTTGTATACAGTGCTTTCACTTTGGGTCCTATCATACATCCATCTGACCTTTTTTGCAGTATTTCTCTGTTACTCTCCTCCTGCATTTGAAAGTATCTCATTTTCCAAAGGATCTTATGACTTTTGTCATTATCAGTCTTTTCCCTGCTTGTTTTTCACCCCCCTGCCATTATTTTCTGTCCTGTCAAAGCAAATCACTGGTGCCCAGTCTCCCTGGGTCATTCCTTTGGTGTTCTCCAAGCCATTTTCTGAAAACTAGTAATGTTATGTACCTGCCTGAATAGGTGAGTTAAGTTTTCCTTCAAGGAGTCTCTAAAAGAATGGTATGAAATGGAATATACTTGGAATAGGTCATCTTTTCCGAATATTTGTATTAAATAGCTGATGAGAGCAAAGGACCCCTAGACCCTGCTGTCATTGCTGGGACAGATAGGTTAAGCCACAGCATACGCCTACGTTTTATTTGAAAGCCAAGTGAGGCTCTAACTTGGTGGTCCAGAGGCAATTCTCTAATGTCATGCTGGGAAGAGAAAGTAGAATGGTTTAAGGGCCTTGATAGAAGTCTGTATTTTCTGAGTTTCTTTTTCCCATCACATGTGGCTAATTTCCTTTCACTTTAACTAGAGTCTAAGATACTCCTAAACTTAGATGTGGCCTGTTACCAGCCATGGTGTCTTCTGTTCAGGTAGGTATGCAGTAAATCTGAAAATGCAAAAGGATTAGCTGACAAGTAGGACTAGGCTTTTTGTAGCACCTCTGTGTTCATACAATCATGATAAAAAAGATGTACAGAGTTCTCCTAGTATTACTATAACCTTACTTAGGAATGGAATTGTAGCTTTAAGGAAAACAGAGTATTGACCTTGTATCTGTGATGGGGGAAAGTGCAACTCATCAGGATGCAGGTTTTGCCCCTCCCTCTCTCCCTCCTTTCTCTCTCTCCTTTTCTCCCTCTCTCCCTCCCTCCCTCCCTCTCATTTTGATTTTATTTTAATTCTTCTCTCTTTAGGTGATTTATATCACACAGCCATAAATACTGCAGCATCTGTCTCTGGAGTCAGATTATTATATTTAGTATGTAAAAAAGAACATAGAAAATTCTACTCCACACTACAATCAATAATTTTAACAATATAAAACATGTCTAAGGAATTAATTTTTTTAACTTCTGTAATAATTTTTTGTGGTTTTTATGTATTCATCACATATAAAAGAGCCAACAAACTGTGTAAGCAAGAATGGGAAATCACTGTGTTGGAGACCTCAGCTTTACAGATGATCCACACTACTGCAGGTAGTTGTACTCTTTACATTTGTAGGCAATTCATAAAGGGTCCCAACATGAAGAATGATTATATACAACAACAGTGGTACAGCATGAAAAAAATGCCATGCAGGATAAACCACATCTTGAGGCAAAAGGAAAAAGCACAAGTTTTATGCACCACTCCAGTCTTACCTTGGCCATGAATAGTGTTTTTGCATGGAGTGATTTTTTAATATCTAATAAGTATAAATAATTAACAGAGTTTAATATAAATAAAAAATCCTTATACAATGTAAGATGACATAAATCCATTAATTGCTAGGTAATTATACCAATTTAAATCAGCTGAGAATTATCTCCAAATGAAAAAGAAAGTTCACAGTTCAAATAGTAAATTGAATTTTGTTAACCATAATATTTTTGGTAGAATTATGCAACTGATAAACTTAAAACCAGCATTCTTTTATTTTCAGTTATTTTCATTTTTATTTCCTTGATACATCCACTCTTATTTCAAATTTCTGATTCTTGAAGAAGCAAAAGTATAAACCACATGTTACGTATTCTATTCCCCGTAGAGCATAGATCTGGCCTTTGGAGGACAGATGAGACTGTACTTTCAAATTAAGCACCAAGCAAAATGTCCACAGATATTCTGGTGCATCCTGTTATTTAGAACAGTTGTCTCTTTTCCTACTGCAAGAGCCCAGCTTATGAGCCTGCCCCCAGTAAATTAAAGGAAAAAAATAATTTTCTTCAGATGTCATTCCTCTGTATGCATTCATTTCTCCAAGGCTTAAGATCTAAAATTCCTGTAACAATTTGGCCTGGAAAGATGAATAGCTTTTAAAACATTGTGTTGATTGTATTAATTGGGAAGGGAGTAATGGGTTTAGAATAACTGGAATGGTTTTTAAACAGCTTGATTACAAGGATTATCACATACACATTGAGATAGACAAATCTAGGGAAATCAGAATAATTTCTGGCTTTCCTGAGCATGCATTTAAAGTAGAGAAATGTAGAACTAAAAGCAAATAGCACAACCTGTTTTAATCAAAGTAGTCTAGCAAGAAACAATCAATTAAAGAACAGTCTGATTCTCTGTGACATCAATGTATGAAAATCTGTTAGACGCCAGATTGTGTCTCAAGACACATATGATGAACTGAACAAAATGACCTGCTAATAGCTTTTACGGGTAATAAATGCATCATGTTATTGGTAATTCTGCAGATGGTAAATCAAGCTAATATCCAGGCTGAAACAAGCTACTTGTTAAATATACTTCAAAAATGTTGCTCCTTGTTATTCCATAATTGTGTCACACAGAAAAATAAGAAGATTGCTACTTACTTTTAAGCATTTTAAATTAAGATGTGTTTCAACATACAGACATTTTAATTTTCAAATTCTTTAGAGAGAACATTTTCCTAACTGATCTGAGCTTTTGAAGCACAGCATTTGTATTTAGATTAGCAGCTCCAAATAAATTGTTTTATAGAAATGTGCTCAGTTTTACTGTTCATGATGTATTTTGAAAGAGATTTCACGATGTCTAATGTTAATCTGAAGCTGCTATTCAGAATGCAGGACTTTCAGTTGTACAGATGTAAACCGTTTCCAAATGGGGATTTTTTGATTTCTAGATTCCAAGATGCTGTAAAAATGGAGTTAATCGATCTGTGGAAAACAAGATATCAGATGTATAGACATCAGTTCTAACTTTGAAATAGATATGAAATTATTTAGTTTGTATACCTAAAAAAGACAAATTGTGTAAAGAATGGGATAAATTTATGCACCAAATTCTGTATTTATCCAAAGCAGAAAAATTAGCAAATAATTGGCTTAAAAAATATTTGTATAAGATGGATAACCCCAAAATCTCACTCAAAAATGGCAAGTGAAAGAAAATAAGCAAACCTGAAAACACCTATTCCATTTCTTTATGCCAAGGACTTTACAGAGTTGAGGAGTCTGTAATTTTTGTATTGTTCCCCAACAGATTTTAATAATAAAAAAGTAAATTAATTTTCCAAGTAGCAATTATTTCCCAAAGAAAAGCACCTACCAGCAATAATAAATTATATTTTTGTGGCTACCCAATTCAGTACTTATCCACAAAATGCTCAATTATTATAAAATCTGTTAAAAAGTGGTTTTGGCAGGTTAATTCATTTGGAAACTAGAAAATTATTGGAAAACCTTAATAAAATTTGAAGGCATCACTGTAACATGTTAGATACTGCAAAACTGTTTGGGCAACTGAGATTCACAGGTAGCAAAACGCAGCTGTGATGAGGGAACAAAATCAGAAATATTTGTATCAGGGAATCTTTTGAACACGCCACTTTTCCCAGATTTTTGTGAAAGCATGGTGGCCTTGACCCTGCCTTAGTGCTTTAGTTCTTCCTCTACATTCCTGCGTCAGATCTAGACACATAAATAACATCTTTTGTTACTAGCCACTTACTATATTTGTTCTAGCTACTCCCCTCACTACCCCATACTTGAACTAATATGTGTAGCTAGAGTTTATAATGGCTCTTCTTAACAATTTAGTATTGCCATCAAACCCATAGAACTCTTGATAAATGCTCAATATTAACAGCATCAAGGCTTTTTTTAGAATTTAGAATTATTTTGCTCAGCACATTCATGATCCTTTAGGATAATTTTCAGTAAATACAGAATTCAAGTTACCAGTGAAAAACCTGGTGGAAAGATTGTTAAATCTCTTTGTGCTATTAGGATACTCAACACCCTTTTCCCAGTATGGGAGAAGGATTGTAGCTTGAAGGGGAGACAACAATGGAATGTTCTGGCAGTGCCACTGCAAGTGTCATTTCTGGCAAAAACCCCCAACAAATACCGGTAACCAATTTAGTCTGAATCCTAAATCATGAGGGCCATGCTCAGACACCTTGGCTCACATTGACTGAAGTGTCTCTTAAGTTCACTCAAAGGTGGCAGAAGGTTTTCAAAGCATACAGAAAGATGTATTCATTTGGGAAATGATTGTAGCTTTGTCCAGTTGTGGAAAAGGAAAAACATTATTTGAATTTTCTGATTTTGGTTAACTGTAATTATATACAACCACAGATAAAAGATTGACTGAGATATTAATCAAATTACCAGGACTCAATTTTAGGTCAGTGCTCTTTAACATTTTTATAATTTTTCTGGATTCAGGAGTCAAATGTACATAAAGTACGTTTGCCTGTAATACTAAACTAGGATGTGCTGTGGTCTTTCTTGAGAGTAGAGAGGCCTTAGAGAGAGATCTGGGTAGACTAGAGAGCTGAGCAATCACCCACCATACGAAATTCAACTACAGCAAGTGGACATTTCTCCACCTGGGATGGGGAAATACTGTTTAAATATGGGGATGAGAGGCTGGAGAGCTGCCCTGCAGAAAGGGATATGCGGTTTGGGCTGATGGCCATTTGATAGGAGTCAGCAGTGTGCCTTGGCAGCCAGAAGGGCCAGCTGTGTCCTGGGGGGCATCAGGCACAGCATCACCAGCCAGGCACAGGATGGGATTGTCCCGCTCTGCTGTGCAGTGGTGCAGCCCCACCTCGAGCACTGTGTGCAGTTTTGGGTGCCACACAAAGGACATCAAACTGTTAGAGCATGTCCAGAGGAGGGTGACCAAGGTGGTGAAAGGTTTTGAGGGCAAGATTTAGGAGGAGCACTGAGGTCACTTGTTTGTTGAGCCTGGGAAAGACAAGGCTCAGGGGTGACCTCATCACAGCTGACAACTCCCTCGAGGGCAGCAGTGGATGGGGAGGTGCTGCTCTCCTCTCCCTGGTGAGCAGCGATAGGACTCAGGCAACAGAATCAAGTTACAGCAGGGGAAGTTCAGGCTGGACATTAGGAAAGGGTCCTTCACTGAGAGGGTTGTTGGTCACTGAACAGGCTTTCCAGGGAAGCCGTCATGGCACCCAGCCTGTCAGAATTCAAAGAGTGTCTGGACAATGCTCTTAGTTCTGTGGTTTAGGTTTAGGTAGTCCTGCGAGCAGCAGGGAGTTGGAGTCAACGATTCTTATGGGTCCCTTCCAACTTGAGATATTCCAGGATTCTAAAATAGCTTATTATTTAAGGAAATTGGAACCTCCATGAACAGAGATTAGTTCCAGAACACAAATAATTCCTTGTGAGATACTGTCCCTCAGTACAGTGTGACTGTGAGAAATCTTCCCGTGTTTCTGTGTATGCTCTCTTATGACTTATTTTTAAAGGTTTTTATAATGTTTAGGTGAAAATATATTTATTATATGTACAAGACAAGCCAGCAGAATAGTATTACTGTTGTAAGTCCTTCTAGCCAACTCATTGAAAAGTTGGTTGTAGTGATGAAGCTGACTTTATCTATTTCCTTGGTGAACAGGTAAAAAATGGAGCAATTCCATGAGTACTTCTGTCTCCATCCTTCCCCCTTCATTCACCATCTGCTTGTTTCAAACAGGCCAAAGATTCTGCTTTATATTTCCAAGGAAACTGTTTTGTATATTAAAATGGGTATTAATTGAATATAAAATTATAATGATAAAGTCAAGAGTTACTGGGCTAGTGCTTCCCCTCAGTCATAAAAATTGTATGACAATTTCTACTTGAGATTCACTTAGTACCAACTTGGAAAGGATTTTGGCTCTCAGCAAAATACTCCTTGTTGATGGCCACATCATCATTATCCCTTTGACTCCTGACACAGTGCCCACTCCAAGGTTGTTTTATTATGGTAAGTACTGAAAAAAATCCAGAGCCGGCAGTGTGGTAAAGATAGTGGTTTTCAGCAGAAGTCCTCTCTCCATCATTTTTATTCAGTATAATGTAGTAGTTGCCAGAGGCACTGTGCAAACATACAAATTTACTGTTGCTGGCCCAAAGAGTTAAAAAGCTAAAGAGTATTAACTGATAGCATGGAAAGATCTGCCTTCCCATTTTGCCTGAAAAAGGTAGAGTAACCTCTATGAGGCAGTTTCTAACCCAGAGTTAGTTCTGTCAGATTGGAGAATACATGTAGTGAGAAAAGATGCATGAAAAAGGGGTAGCTGAGAGGTGACTGGGATGTTGCCTGCAGCAGGATTTGGTTCTGACCTTGTATTTCCTATTTCTCCTCCATCAGCATTGTCATAAAAAAGTTTTTAGAAGCACCCTTACTTTATAAACTGCTTTTCCTTCCAGCCACCCACCACTTTGAGAAGGGTAGGTGACCCTGGCAGATTATTTTCCCAAATTGTTATCAATTTTGTTTCTTCAAAAGCAAGAAAAGAAAATACTATGTTCTTTTCTCTTTTAAAAAATGGAATAATATTTTTTTCTGTAATAATAATTCTCAAATAATTGTTTTTATGTGTTTAAAAGCAAGAATCAGTTTTTGGCAAGCCATAGCTTTTACAGCCACAGTGCTGGTTCGTATTCTGGATACCATGTAAGTTAATAGCTTAGGAACAACTCAAAGAATTCAACATTAAAGCTTCTGCTTTCTCTCTGGATGATCAGAAGAGGGAAATCAAGTGCTGCATATCTTGAGAAACGATATTTTTATACTAAAATTTATTTAAAATTAAGTCTATCATATCAGTTTAAATATTGCTTAAAATTCTAAAATATAATCTCTTGGTAGATATTTAGTGCAAATTGAAAAAGCTTAAATGGCTTAAAAATGGCTTTGAAGCATTATGTAGAAGCAGAGATCATTTATAAATGATGGGACATTAATGGCTTCCTTCTACATTTAGCATAAGACTTTGAAGATGAAATGGAAGTGTCTCACTGCAGAAATTCACAATGTATATGTATCTCTAAAAGTTTATTTAGTTTAAGTGTTTATTTTGAGATTCTTTATGCTTGTGTAATAATTTGAAGTTCAGAACAGTAAATTTATTATGACAGAAAGTTTACTATCGAGGACAAAACCTTTCCCATTTTGTTTTAGCTTTTATTTTGTTGTAGACATATTGGCTAAATTACTGGCTTGTTATTTGCTTTTTTTTCTGACATTGTGAAATCCATCTGGCTTTGAGGAAAAACAACGTCAGTTCACGAATGAAATAGCTTTAAATTTAAGAGGAAGAGATATCTTGTAGGTATACTATTCCAGTTGAAATCCTGTGGTGTAGGATCTTAAGTACCTGACTCCCATGCCTGTGTCAAGGAGAGCAGAAACAGCTAAAAATAATGTACGACTGCCTCAGACCTGGAATAAGTCATGATTTTAAATGAGTCCATTATGGAGGGGTTATACTATGGGCTATTTTGCTCCTGGCAGAGTTGTATGGAGTAGTTCGTGTTTAATAAGAATATGGACAGCAAATTAGATAGGTTTAAAAAGAAAATAAATTTATGCATTTTTCTAGATGAACATATGAAATGTTGTCAGTGTACCTTTTTGTACTAAATAAAAAGAGAAAAGAAAAACAATTTAATAGAGGGGAAAAAAGAGGGAGAGGGATTTTGAATTAGCACTCTTCAGGGCTATCTTGTCCAGTCTGTAGATTTCATAGACCAGTACAGCACAGCTCACTCCTGTTGATAAAACGGAGTTGGTCAAAATATTTGACTAAAGCAATTGTAAATTGGGTTCTTCCAAATTCTAGATAATATTTATTTTAGAGTCAATTTAGCATTTCTGATAACCATAAGTGACATATTCTTTTGATACTGGGGAAAATCACTCATTTTGGAGCAGAGATTTTCCAAGATGATTAAGATGTTATTTTGTATAACTAAAGACCATACCAAACTTTAAGAAAGGATTCTTGTCTCTAGTGGATGTCCACGACTGAATCCTGACAGTAAAAAACCAAAATAACAAACTAAATTGTGCCTATGAGTCAGCCATCTAGAACTTTAAACTGATTTTAAATGCCCATACAATTTTCTCTCAATGAATGACTATAGGCAAGAAATTGAAGGCATAAAATGAGGAATACTGGATCTACTTTTGCTTTTTTTCAAATTTGTTTTAGGGCATGGTTCAGAAAAATGCTCAAAAGCACGTCTAACTTTAAGCAGGCAAGTCATTCTTTATTTCTCAGAGACTTAACATATCTCTAAGATTACGTGAAGTGTATTTTTCTGAATGAAGATGTACAGGAAAAAGAAAATTAAATATTGGAGTCTCAGAGTGAATAGCACACCTCGAATGATCATCTAGTAGTCAGGTGTTACCTGCTTAAGTTTATCTTTGACACTTGATAAAATATTTTTGCAAAAAACATTTGAAGTGAGGTCAAAGGAAAGAAGGAATTGGTGGGAACAGGGATGGATACAGCTTAAAAGCCAAGGTTAGTGTTAAACTTCACTGACAAATTTGACCTTTTAAGTAGCAGAATTGGAGGCAAGGTTAACCATTCCTTTTTCCCATCCTTGTCCAGCTGAAATGGCATTCCCCATGAGCACAGGCAAACAGAACAGCAGAAATTAGCAAGCAAGTTAATTTTAGTCCAAATTCCTAGACAATCCCCAGACACTCACCAGTAAATGCAAGGTAAGGAGGGTTAGATCATGGCCCAAGGAAGAGGTTTTTTCCTCTTCTTATGCCTGAGGTTATTTTGCTAGGAAATACATCTTTCAGTGTACTGTAATTGAGACTACTCTCATGCTCTGTTTTGGCCTTCTGATAAGCACAAAGTGTTACCTTGCAGACCTGGCAGACTGATTCTGCCCTGTCCCCCCGTAATTCACAATTTGCAGTGCCCGTAGAGAGGCAAACTCAGCCAGGCTTAAAGAATGAAATTGAAAGTTTTTCCCAACCTACTTTCTGTTGTTGCAAATAGCTAATAAATGCCTAATGAAAAAGCAAAAGAGAAAAACAAAATATTCTTCTTTTTAGTGTGCTAGGAGGTTGATTCTATGCCTTTGACAGAATTTTTAAGAAAGTCAGTTTTTCCTTTCTGTTGTAGCCTTTCTGCTTTAACAACAACACAAATCATTTGGAAACAGACATTGTCAAGCTCCTTAGAGCAGCTTTAGAAAACACTCACAGAAATCAAATTCCATCCCACACTAAACATCTCTTTTTAGCCAATGCTGAACGTTATTCTCTACCAATAACCCATATTCCCAAACAAACCCAGCTCTTGCTGCTTTATCGTAAGTCTTGCACTATTTAATGCTGTACTTGAAGCACCAGCTGCTGGACACAAGTGATAACAAGAGACTCTCACCTTTCATTTTAAAATGTGCATGTTTCTAGCTTTCATAGCTGTGGAGAACAGCTTGAAAATATCAGGAAAGAATAACTGAAAATTCAGAAAAAGAGAAAAAATACCATTTTGTGCAAGTTTTCTAACTTTTTAGTCTCAGGACTGGCACTATTGCAAAACTAAAATTTTAATGAATAAATAAAGACAACACAGTTTAAAAGATTCTTTTTACCTGGAAGATGAAAACATACAAAAAGATAGTAAGGTCTAGATATTTTTTCAGCTCTATTACAGCTCTATTACAGCTTATCCTTTATTGACAGACAGAAGTCCCAGGATTATTAAAAATGTAGAGTGATAAGGCATAAAATTATTGCCTGATTGCTAGCATTGATGCAAAACCACTTACACTATTCAAAATACGACTCTTCCATCTAACAATTAATGTTGTGCAGTAGAGGACATTGTGCAGTTCTTACTATGGAAAACAGCTTTGCCAACATTGTGTAGTAGCCTACTGTTCTTAATTACACAGCAAAGCATCCTGTTTCTTCCATGCTAAAAGAAAAACAAGAGTATAACTGCTTAGGTAAGCTTAATTAGGCTCCAGCACTAACGGTAACTTCCGTCTTTGAATAATTCCAATGCTTTATGCTAATTCAAAACCGCTGAAAGTGTAGCAGTAAAACAACTCCACACCTACCTTACTAGTATGTGAGATGCATTTAAGAAAGTGCTCTATAAACTCTGAAACAATCTTGGACTGATTTTTTTTTATTTTATTTGAAACCGAAGCAATTTCATCAAGAATAACTCACCTTCCAAGGGGAAAAGAGGAGAATTATGATAACTCATATGCCTTTGGAAGAGCTTTACCTGCTGTGATAAGCCTATTTGACTACATGGCTTCAAGAACAGTGACTTTTTGACATCAATTCCCATAAGGATATCTCTTCCAAAGCTTTGGTTTTCTTTACAATTTAATTCAGTTGCCCTGTCGTGGAACCCCTGATGTCTGGATATTGCCTCTGCAGCTTTCCTTCTCATGGTTGAGGTTTTCCTCCCCACATGACCATTGTTCAGGCTGATATGGCACTGGTAATGTTGGTTGATGAATGCTAATTCTGCTGGGAAAAGCAACAGAATAATATTAGATGGCTAAAGCTTGTTGACATATTTCAATTTTTAAAATGTGAAAAAAATCCCAACAAGAACACTTCTGTAAAATTATACTAAAAACTACTAAGCCGTATTTAAATAATGCATGCAAGTGTTGGACTCCAGCTGTTTTAATAGGTCAGATATTCTTCAGTCCTTTTTAGACAAGACAGAGCTCAGATTTGCTGGATGGGGACCTCGGACTTCTTTTTCTAGGTAGTTACCTTGGTTTTGGTTTTTTTACTGGTAGTATACATGAGAGACCTTCAGTATAAGCATACACTTCACAGTTTAAGCTTTAATATTCCCTTAATCTCTAAGAGCCAGATTTATTTAGACTGAGAAATATACTTCAAAAATAGTACAGCAATCAGTGTATCAAAAGTACAACTATGATATACATATATTTGGCATTTACTTATCATGGGTTGAGGTCCTACAGATACCTTAAGCTGAGCCGAGAACCCCTATCAGCTGCAATTTCTGATGCTGAAGATTCTCCTATCTATGACTAGGTAGGGTGAAATCAAATTTTAAACAAATTTCTCAGGGGTTTAATAACACTGATATGTTCCTAAGAGAAGCAGCCATACCCTGGTTATTCCATGGTATCTTAGAAGATGATGGATGCGAATTGAAGAAATATGGTAGGTTGTAGTGTTCCTCTCAGATATTGGAGAGGAATAGAAACATCTTGCTACTCTACCATTGGAAAGTGATCAAATATTTATCCATGGGAAAAGATTTCTTGGCATTACTTTAATACTGTAGGAAAATTGCCTTCTGTTCAGTAAATATTGGGAAAGGGTTTTGTTGGGAGAACAGACTGATACATGCATCTCAATTTCCTTGCCATACAACTTCTACAAACTGTGAGAAGGATGGTTTGGAACTGTGAGCAAATTGCAATCCCATTCCTGTGATGTTTTCTTTCCAAAAAAGGTGCTATAGAAAGAATGAGCAACAACAGAATATCTGTTCCAAACTTAGGTGATGGAGCAATAGTTCCTAGCACAGCATACAACAAATTACATAGGGAGAGTTTCACGAAGCTGTGAGATGACAGAGACAGGAAAAAACTTCAATACTGTTTTAGACCAGGCTAAATCAGCCAAGAGAAAAAAAGTTATATAAACCCATCCCATACGTGCCAGATTGTGTCAGCTTCTAGGAGGTGGGAAACGCCCGGTTTTACCCAAAGATCATAGTCTAAAAAGTGATTGATATGTATTGCTCTTCCAGTTGTAAATGCAACATCTTCTTCCACAAAATTAATGCAACATTTAGTTGAGAGAATTAATGAAACAGTGTTTCACAACTGTTCCAAAATGTTTCTTATTTTCAGTGGGATGAAATCTCAAGTATCATTTTAATTTCAATGTCATACAAGTTTATTTTGTTTGGAATAGATTATTTTGGTGCACTGAATAATACTGTGTTGAGTTAGTGGGGGGGATTCAATTTTTCTGAAGTTCATTACTCTTGCGTTGTCTTGTTCTAAGTAGAATACGTAATCCCGTTTCTATTTTTTTGTGATGCTATTACTATTGATAGCATCAGAATAAACAGCAATACTTAAGCCTTCATGTATTCATCCTAAATTGCTTCTTAATGCTGACATGACTTTTCTCTTGTAACCTTTCATTTCTTTTGTTTTTCTTTATATGTCTTATACTCTCACTCTACTTTGTTGGGGTTTTTTTGCCAAAGTAGGCCTCAGTGTGATTTAACTTGGGACTGGGCATTTACATCACTCAGATATTAGATGTTTAAGTTCTTTATTAAGTAGGATTTTTGCTATCTTGCTGATCTTTCCTGTGTTCTGCACTTTCTATTTGTTAGTTTTTATTTTACCATTATAGAAATGAATGCATTTTTTAGAGGTTTACAGATCTGCAGAGGAGCAAACCTATAGACTGTAGATCTGAAGTTCATAGTCAGTGGTTTGATACTTTAATTTTAAATTTTCAAAGAGTTTGATCACTATCAGAACTTTTTTTACCAAGTAACAGTAACAAAGATAAACTTGCAATTCTCCAATATTCTTCCTCCTTCCCCCGTAGAGATGGGTTCCTCAGAAGCAAAGGAAAGCCAGATGGAAAGTAGCAAGTTTGAAGCCTTGAATGTGGCATTAATTCGGGTACATGCTTGGGACCAATATGCTTTAAGTAATTGGCAGTTCTCCAGGAGATACTTTTGATGCACCCAGACACCACAAAACTGTTGCAGTCTATTCTCATTTTCAGGGATGCAAGTGCTCTGAAAAGCAGGGTAGAAAGTTATTAGTGACAGCTATTACAATAAGATTTTACGTAATAATGTTATCATTCTCATAATCAATGTATTTTTTATTACAGGCAGAAAGTAAAAAAAAAATATATTTTGGATTTGTTAATTTCTAACTTTAAATTCTACAGTATGGCCAATGGCCAAGGAGAAAATGTCCCTCCCAGCTCCCCAATGTACTTTATTTCACATCAACCATTTGTCAGAGGTTATGTTGAAAACATTATATCCTATATCAGAACTGTCTCTTGAGAATAATTGTTTGCTTTGGGGTCTTCAAACAGTAATTCCAGGATCTCTGCAGGCAAGGTTATTTAAAGAAAGACATGAGAATCATTTGGTCACTGCTGAAGTACCTGTAGCACCACTGCAGGGATGGACAGTACTAGAATCAGCAGCTACTTCAGGAGTCAGTAAATAAAAACCAGTAATACTCATAGCAATTTACTATCAGTAGTAATTTTATACAATATGAAGTATCTAGTACTTTTTTGGTGAGAAATTTATTTATTTTTTAATATTTTCTGAAATATAGATATTAGAGATATATCTGGTAGAAAAAGAACAAGTGCAAACTGCTAAACCATTCAGAAAATGGGTGCAGTCATATCTATTCTTAGGGAGCAAGATGCTACAGTGCCTGAGAACAGCACTGTGTAACATCGAATGCAGAGTGTGTGTTTCTCAGTGGAATAGTGCAAAAAATTCATGCAAATCTCTAAAAAACACAATGGAAATATTTCTGGACAGTTAAAACCAAAATATATCCTTGGGTGTAAGCATGAAGTCTTCCACTCTCTAGAGGCTGTATTCTTGATCTGAAGCTTCTGCCTATGCTTACTGAGTGAACTATTAAGTGAAAGTTTGACCAATCCATGAGCAGATACAGCACAACATGTACTCAGTACCGCTGAACCTCCCATGACAAGACTAATTTCTTATGACAATTTTAGAAGAGGAAGTTTGACTGATAGTAAAACTTGGAAATATTTCTGGTTAATCTCCTCAAGACAAATTAAAATAGATTAATTCAATGTGCTGTATTAGAAATGGATGTTCTTCAACAGGACTGTCCCTATCAGATGATAAAATAATCAAAACTGTTTAAGAAAACTGGTTTAAACTGCTTGTTTGTCATGTTGATGGAATGAGTCTGGATCTTTTGTTCTTGTCCTATTTCATGTGGATATCACTCATTTGTTATCCATGGAGTCTGAATTACATTATGCAGTAGGAACTGAGTCAGCTGAAATGCCTGTGTTCAGAAAGATTTTACCTTATTAAGTGTGGGGTTCAAACAATGGAAGTGCACAGGTTTAGAGAGGCTTCATTTTCCAGCTGTCTTCAAACAAAGCAGAAGATTTGCTGATTAAAACTTTTCTAATGCAATACATGATAATACATCTTGTAAATCATGGACTGGAGTTCATGACAGAATAAAGCAGGAAGGTCAGGTGGAATGACTAAACCATTGTATTGACCGAGTCATGTGAAACTGTGTTTGAAAAACTTCCATAAAAATTATGGCCCAAATTCCACCCCTGAATCCAGGTACATCTGTGTGTATGGAAGTGGAGGCAGAATTTGGCTACAAGGCATAACTCAAAACATTGTTAAAATAAAGACCAAGCTTTCTTTAGTTTGCCTCTGCTCAAAACAGCTGAAATTTGCTCAAACAACAATTAGTATAACTCTGACACTTAAAGCCAACACTCCGGTGTTCTGCAAAATTACACCTTAGTTCCATTACTCTACTAGGATACTGAAGCTTTGGGTTTCTGCTGGAAAAAAATGCAGTTAAATTTAAACTCAGAGGAATCTGGGCCGACACACTACCCATAATGGTTCTATTTGGCATGCTTGGCAATAAAGCCACGGCTAATCTTGGATTCCATTTTGTGAAAAAGCTTAAAGAGGAAGGCACTCTGCTTGCTTGGTTATTCTTTGACAGCATAATTGTCCCCTGATCTTCCTAAGAAACTATCTCTGTGCAAGTCAAATGAGGGACTGAGGCCTAAAGGTCAGTAAAGTAGCACACAGGGAAACAAAAACAGTGTATATGTATTCCTCATTGCAGACAATTGAGAGCACATGCTTATTGTGTCCGTTTTTTTCAAACTTGCATAACAATTTCGCTACTAAAAACCTACTTAGTAAAAATGAGTAGTAAAAATCAGCATGGCATAATTTCAAAAAACGTGTCTCTGACTCTCCAAATTGCCCTCTAGTGTACATGGTACATACATTGAAATTGTTTATGGATTTTGACTTGATTTTACTGAGAAACCTAACCCTGACTTTTCATTTCTGTGACTTAAAGTCGAGAACTTTGTTGTGTAATTAAGTACAGTAGGTCACTGTGCACTGTGGCAATGCTATTTTCCAGTGCATGGAGTACTGAATCCATAGAGCAGCATTAATTGCTAGGTAGGAAAGGATATTAATATTTTGAATGGTTGTAAGTGGTTTTGCATAAATGCCAGCAATAAGGAAATGGTCTTATGTTTTATTGTTATGCATTTTTAATGTCAGAGTGTGCTCTAACCATAAAGCTTCTAACAAAAATTAAAGCACTGTCTGAATCTTACTGCACATTTTCGAAGGTTTTTCTGTGTTACCCNTCTTATTTCTTTTCTCTCCACACTTATCAGTGACCTAGAGCAAATTCTTCTTTCCTTGATTGACTCTTAAGATGAACTCTAAAATTTTGCAGCAGAGATACTCTATGACTCTTCCAAAAAATCAGGTAATGTCTTAAGCATGGGATTTCACTTCTTTTTTTGCAAATCATATACAAAGAATACACTCTGTCTCACTGGTCTTTCTCAGAAGGCTTGATTTTCTTTGCTAGTGTGACAATAGGAAACACTATTCTAGGCCCATAGGTGGAAAATCCATAGTCATTATAAAATGCAGGTACTCTGAATTGAATGGGTAGAATATATGCTTTTCATGTTTTATATGTTACTGTTCATTAAGCAAATATTTTTCATATCACATTTTTAGGATTTTTAGTGCTTTATAGGATGCAGTTAAACTGACCTTATATTTAAGAATCAATGTGATCTCCTGGTCAATAATACAAAAGCTTTTTGAAATGACAGAGACATTCATCATTGTCAGTAAACAGTTATGATTACTTGGACCATTCATCATTAGTAATTAAACTTAAAAGAAATAATGAAATTATTCTAAATTTCTCCTTAGAAAATGGCAGTCTGAATATAAGCTAAGAGACAGCCACAGATAGTTCTGTCTATGACTTTGCTGTAAGGTTTCTGCAGGATCACAAATGCATAGCTCTTTCTTCACAGAAGTTACATGCTAAGAAATATGTCAAAACATGAATCAAGTAATTAAATAGTTAAGTGAGTATTTAATAATAGATTCTATTACAACTATTTACATTCCACCGGGAATGTGCCATATAATGATGTTGTAGTCTTCAGTATTGTCACCCAACTTTCAGAGCAGCATTTTCTGGAATAGAATAACACATCTTGTATAAAGTTTAAATGAGTAGAGCATGACTGCAGAAGCTTGTCAGATGACAGCTTTAATGAGATCCTTATGGTCACCATGTGATGCTACAATGTCTTTCACTCTGTCTCCAGAATTCACAAAATTTTGTACATTGATTTTTCCTTTTGCCAATTTTCTCAAGATAAACAAATGTTTCTATGACAGCTGGCTCTAAAAGCAACTGTTTTCAAGGCAAGAAAATCTGAATATCTGACCTTACAGGTACAATAATGCCTTTGTATCATGTATGTATGTAGTTGTACCAGAGACAGCAAATGTTTCTGTGCTGGTAGAATAATATGTACAAATGTGCGGTACATAAACCTTCTAAAATACCTATATCTAGTTTTATGTGTAGAATGGAACTATTAAATGGATGTAAATTCCTGGAAACAGATGAGTGATTTAAGGCAAAAATGCATAGAAAAAATACTTTTTTTCTGATAGTAGTAATGCTCAGTGATCTCTGTAAAGGGTCATGGTCTAATTGCCCAGAGAAATGCATAAGCATATAGGAGGTAGTCTCTATTCCAAAGATTTTCCAGACTAAGACAACAAGCTATCTCTAAAGGTGGTAGCTCAGTATAACAGAAAATCACTTAAATATGCATTGGTGTGTATAAGCATACATATTGATACATGGATATGAAAACTTACACTGAAATAAATATGTTTAAATTTTAAAATATACCACATTTTCCTCTGTGAACATAAATATATCTATTCACACTCATACTATAAAATCTTGCATTCAGTTTTTAAAGTAAACAATATCTAATTCTTCTTGATTTAGCATCTTGTAGGAAGCCTTCAGTTATAATTTCTTGAGTAATATCAGGAGTCAGAACTTTTGCTGGTTTTAGATTAAAGTGTTTCAACTGGGGTGTCATAAAGATAGTTTGGGGAAAAGCAAACACAGTCAGTGTGATTCTTAAAACAAGAAGGCAAAAATGATATATTAAGACAGAACAGAGGTAACATAGATCTATGATGGGTCTCAGAGGTGAAAATAAGAAACATTATTTTAGTCACTCAAGTTGGTATTCCTTATCCTTGTCTTCGATGTTCAAGCAAACAACAGCAGATTACTTCCTTCACTTTATTATAAATACTGAAAAATATGGTAAAGTTTAACAGTGCCCTCCTTTTCTCAAAACACTTTCTTATATATAAAAAAACGTAATAGCCAACAGAAATTACTCTTTTGATTTTTCTTCTTGTTAATCATGATCTAAATTGCATTTTTTGTGAAAATTAGTTTGATAAATTATTATCTGAATTAATAAAAGGCAACAGATTTTATTAAAAATCTGAAATCATAGAATGAGATTTGCCCTGTCAGGTTTGCTATTAACACACTGTATAGGTCTGCCTTCAGCATCCTGTCAGCTCTATTTTATCAGAAAACTGTTGCAGTGAACGTCAGCTTCAGGAGTTTCACTTTAGTACTGTTATCAAGACTGCTGATGATTTTGCAAAAAGGAATCTTAAATCCCCAAGTTTTCATTAACATTTTCTTCAGAATATCTAAGATTTTTCAGCAGGAAAATTATGTGAATGTGGATTCAACGGAAATATTGTATTAACAAATTATTCTGTGTTTAATCTCTGAAGACATTTGTAGAACTATGCCATGTTTGTTAAAGGAATATTTAGCATCTTCTTTTATTCTTGGTTCAATTCTGTAAATCTTGCTCAGGTTAAAAACTCCTAACTTCTTCAGAAAATCTCACTTCCAAATGACAAGGCAACAGAATGCACTTGGCAAAAAATATTCATAGTTAGTTGTCTGACAATCTGGCATCTGATTGAGTGTCTGATCCCAGGCACATAGAAACAAACAGGTTTAATTTCCTGGACAGTAACCTTTAGTTCAAACTCCATGGATGTTCTGATTTTTTTTTTAAATACCAAACACTTTAAAATCCCATCAAACATGGTGCCTCTGAAAACGGCAATATTTTAATAACACAACCCATTTCTCCTTATTCTTAACTTTTCTTTCTTTTCAAATTAGAAAGGTGATCTATAGCAAAGCATCATATCATAGTATTGTAGGCCCTATATTAAAAAAAGGACAACAATGATGCTAATGAAAATACATCAATAAATTTTCAAGTCTCATCATTGTTCGTTTTACAAGAATCAAGGAATGAATACCCCAAGATTGGTTGATAAACTGTTAACATATTGAGATCTGCATTTTCTCTTGTGTATTCCCAAACTTGTTGTGCCCTTTGGAAAAGAAAATAATTGTTTTTGACATTATTTGACTGACTTGATTCAAGCAGGCCATAATTACAGTGCTGATCGGATTTCCCTAGACCGCTTGAATTTTCAAGCAGGACTACAACATATGGAAACATGATGGTTAATCGCAAACAGATACACTACACAGATTTTTTTCCCCCCAAGTCTCATTCTATGCTTCACTGAAGTTACTTCAAATTTACAACTGTGTAAAGGTGAAAAAACATAGCAACAATGTAATTACCACTGGAAGAAAGCTGCTAGTAGCAGTAGCAGAGGAGCTGTCAGTGCTTAAATACTGTTTAGGTATACAAAAGAGTACTTACATATGTTTTGATCAGCAAAGAATCTGTTTTCTAACTCTTATTAAAGAAAGAAAAAAAAACTAAACAGAGGAAAAACAAGGTCCCTTTTCTCCTGTGAGACATTTGTCAGACTTATGAAGGCTAAGACACAAAACATGAAAAAAGTCTTTGGGTGAGGGTTGTTTGATTATTCATGTCTAGCCGATGTAAATTTCAGTGATCCAACAAAACAGTGGAGGGAGAATATTTACTGAAAAACTAGTGGTGGGAATGAGGAAAGGAACCAGTAATCCAAAACAGAGAGAGCAAAACAGTGTTTATAATAAATAAATATTTTTCATAGTAGTAGAAGAAGGAGCCAATAGGATGACAGCAAGAACAGATTTAAAACCATAATTTTAAGAAATAAGACAAAAAAGTTTGGCTATTCAGTTGCCACAATGATCCCTAAAATTTTGTAGCAGTAGGAGCACAGTAGAGGGTAGAGAACAAGAACCACAGGGAGTAAGAACCACATTTAGTTTTGAAAAATGAAATGGTCATACTACCTGGGAGGCAACTGGAAATTATAAAAATAATAATTGGATCTTTAGCATTGTAATTTACAGTCTTGATAATGTCTTTACTGGATATTTTACTGCTTCTGACTATCCAGTTGGGTTTTCTTTTGATCCAAAGTTAGAGAATAGTAACTACTCATGTATCATCAAAAGTGGGATCAATTTAGTAACACTGAATTTACTTGGCTACTCACTCATGCATGAAGGCCAAAAAGGGC
Organism: Dicrurus megarhynchus; assembly: GCA_013399195.1. Lineage (NCBI taxonomy): Eukaryota > Metazoa > Chordata > Aves > Passeriformes > Dicruridae > Dicrurus > Dicrurus megarhynchus. Next base: position 961,235 of record VXAD01008917.1, on the reverse strand, counting down.
AGCTCTAAGTGGAACAGTCTATATACACTTATTATTTGTGTTATCATTTTTCCTGATAGCTTGATTAGAAGCCTATCATTCATTTTGGCAGGTGCTGTACAAACAAGATAAGGTACAAGAAAATGATCAAAAGAGGAATCATATATGTTTCCAAGTCAAGAGGCCAAACAAAGACATTGAGTGAAAACTGGTAAACTGATAATGGTATTATGATCACCACATCCCAGCTGCTGAGCAGGCTGGAGGTGTTTCTAGGAATCCTTGTGGGTGAAGGCCTATAAAGCAAGACCTGGAATTGGGGATCAAGAAGAAGTTCTGAGAAGGGTAGACTTGAATCATGGGCTGATCAGAGGAAGCCTGTATCTCTAGAGGGGGAAGAAAAAAACCCCTTAAGATTGACAACTGCATGTAATGAAGTAGGAATTAGGGGATGGATTCATAAACGAGGTTGGTGTGATCAAATACCCAGATAAGAAAATATCTACTTCAACTCTGAATCAGACACAACCTATATAGATATCTCTGTCTTCTACTTCAATTCTGTGCTCAAGTTATGGTTACAGACTTGATACTGGTTTTGATTTTTTCTTGACATGGTAGTCCTGAAAACTGAAGAGTTTTCAGTCTTTCTTGTTGTCTATTTTTAAACAAATTGACAACACAGAAGCAATTAATTTAAAATAGAGGATTTCACCCCTAAAGAATTTAATGAAATCTAAATTAATTTATGGCACATTTTTGCTTGCTGATGTAATTTTTTAATGGTTGTAGCTAAATTTTTATTCCCAGATCCTAGTTATGTGTAAGTTTATGGAGAGAAAGGAAGAATAGTATTGCAAATAAAGCAGGATCAAAGTAGGTTCTCATGAATTAGTTTCAATGCCTGCAAACATACTTTTCTTCCCTAAAAAGCTCTTTAGGATTTTACCATGCAAGATAGAATTCTTAGAGAACTCACAGAAATGTATCACACTTCAGTTGACAGAAAATATTATCAAATGATTTCTCAAGTGTCTTTTTCTTATATTTTCCTTTTTATAGTCTTTTTCTTTCCCAATTCCTTAAAGCCTTTTATCTTTCTTTTTTTTTTCTTTTATAAGCAAATTTTATTTTTTAGGATGTAAATTTTTCTTTGCAATGCAAAATTTCTGAATTCTGTCCATTATAATTTGTATACTCTAAATCTATTCACTTTGAAAATGAAAGAAAAAAAGAGTATAAAATAAAACTTTGTTGTATTCTCTTTGATAAAAGAGTTCTTTTGATCCTTATATTACATTGAATTTGGTTTAAGGTCGTTGAAGTCAATTACATCTTTCACAAGCTAACAAACCCTAAAACCCTGCAAAAACACACACACTTTCTTAGTACTCTCTTTAGCTCTTTTTAGCTTACTATAGCTAATGGTTTTGTCGATTGTGACTTAAGATAAGTCAAATAGAGCAACTATGTTGTAAGTGCACCTCCTTCTCTGGCTTTCCCAGAGATACATATTTGTTAATTTTTGTTTAAGTTCGTTTTTAGAATCATGTTGAACACAAGCTTGTGAAACAAGGAGCTTCAGTGAAACCCAAATCTCACAGGCATTGCCACTGGATTTTGGCACCACTGTGATGAACGTACCTTGTGATGAACATGTGAATTAAAATGAACTCGTGCATTGTCCTAGACTACAAATTCCTTCCCTTTCCAGACTGTATGCTACGTTTACTGAAATGCATCCCTTTGGGAAGCCTACCAGCAACAACAAATCCAGCTGCAGGATGGATGGGTGCTCAAGGGCTTTCCTTTATTCTGCAGTAAGCACCTCCTTTGCTCTTACTCTTTCTTTAGCAGAGACTGTCGTGTGAGTGGAGGACTCTGTGACATGAGCAAGTCAACATTAAGAGGAAATAGCATTTTTTTTATAAGCCACCTGTAGATACAGATTTGGATTTTGATATTATCTGATGTAACCTGCCAATTTCCCTTGTCATATGAAGTATCTCTTTCTTCCTATTCCCTACTCAGTCTGTGCTTTGGTTCTCTGTGTTTTTATGTAAATGCTGTGTCTTTGCTCTTCCCAGTTAAATTATCCTTTTAAATGTTGCCATTTCAAAGCTCATTATATATTTGGAAACTAGAAGATATACAAAGGTGTTGAAGAACTAACTCTGCTCAGATTTATCATACCTTTGATTGACTGGGGAAATGACTTTCAGTTGACATCTGAGCCAACAAGTTAGCTGAAATAAAATTTTGTTTAATACCTTTGCATCAATAATCTAGGCACAGCATCATTGATTGAGAAAGTCTGATCAATAGAGTATTACTGGCTGCCTAACTGTAACTTTGCCAGACTTTTTTGTTAATTCTGCTGATGACCTTCGTACCATAGCTTTTCAGGTTCACCGTTTTTTTCCCTTTGAAATTCAATTTGCTCCATTTGCTATTATTTAAGGAATTTACACATTCAATTGATTTCATTCTACCTGATACAATATGAGTTTAGGATATAAAAGATCGTGCATGTTTGGGAAAAAACTTCTGTAGCCCCAAATTGGAATCTTCATGAGAAATTCACCTCAGGGAAGACATAATCCATGTGAAGAAAAAAGGGGAATATAAATAATTTTTTTTAACCCTGTGGGTACTATGGCATTTTCGTTTTGAGATTTGCATTCAGTGTAGATGAAGGAGAAAGGAAAAAGGGAAATAATAATCTCAACTATTCCCAGATGATTATCATTCAAGAATAAGAAAACAATTACAGAAATAATGAAAAATTCCAAATCCTAACTAATAATTCAAATAGGAATCCTCCATTCTGTCCTTTTAGATATTTTCTTTCTCAGTTCACTTTCATTGTGATTTATATTAGCCCTTGTTTCTCTCTTTGTGACATTCTTCAAGCTATCTCCATTCACATTTTGATGGAACAAAACAACTATTTCTTTGAAAGTTATTTAGCAATTTGGGATTGTTTCATTCAATGTTCCCTCTGAATACATAATGTTTCCCTTATGCACAGACAAGGCTGAATGCAACATCTAGATGTATTTGTCTTATCTAACCACATGTTGAGAAAAATGCATTATTATTTTGTTTGATATAAATTCATGGCTTATGTTTTTGTAGTTAGGAAGATATTAAAAGTAAAATATGCTAAAACATATCCATTTTTCTGTGATTGCCCTATTAACATTTCATTGCTTGTGGAACGTACATGCCATCTACCCCTATATAATTTTCCAATATTAGAAATTGAAATTAGATCCTCTGCTAGATGTGTGAACATATAATGCAGCACCTGGCAAGGAGTCTAGTAAACTGGTTTATTCTGAGGCTGGCTGCTCCCAGGTATCCATTTAAAGCTCTTCAGAGGTCCAAGAAGGTCCAAGATGTTAAAAACGCTCTTGCTAAAATGAGGACAGCCCTAAAGATGTTATTTTTCTCCTTGACATCATATAGAGTCCACCCATCTTTACAAGATCTTCCATAGGCAAGGGATCTTGCCACCACTGGCTACAAAAGTTTTCTGAGTGCCTTTCTACCATCTGCGTAGCACAAAATGTCTTTAATATTCTGTCTGGATCAGAAATACAGACCTTCCTAGCAAAAGGGTATCACATTACTCTTAATCTGCTTGACCTTGATTTTAGAGTGAGATGAAGGCATCTGTATTACATTTAACTGACTAAGAAAATATCACTTCTTGGGAGACGGCCAGATTTACCCACCTTTTACCCACCTTCCCACCTATCTGAGCGCTGCCTAAGTGCAAGAGGCGAGCAAATTTGTGACTATTAATGTTTACATGATTCAGGCTTGAAGGTACATGTGAAATAGGATTGTTTAAAAACAAGCTAAGTTTGGAGGGATGCCATTCAGATTAATGATAATGTTTATGCTTGGGAAAAGGTAGTGACACCAGTGAAACTTGCTAAATGTATACAGGGTATTAGATAATGGTATTAGGTCCAAGATGACATTCATTTATACTTCAGGTTAACATATTGACATATATGCTACTCAAAGCATTTCCATTTAAGGGATAGAGACAGCAAACAAAAAATTAATAGAGCAATTATATATTAACCCATAAATTATGAAATAAAAAAATTGATGTCAGAAAATTCTAAATGTTCTGTTTGTTTATTTCTCTAAATTAATTCTATTTAGAGAGATCCATGTAATTTTGTCTAATTTTAATAATACCTATTTTTTCAGAAATATTCTAATTAAATCATTCCCCTTACATTTTCAGTAGAAGAAACAGACCATCTTTAATGTTTCATTGTCCAACGAATTGCTATTGTATGCACTCCTAAGGTGAGAGAACCCATAAATAACGTTACAGCTTGCTGTTCAAACAAAGTCAGAAAAAAAGTGAATGGTGTTAGAACCAAGAATTAACTTTAAACCTGACTGGAGAATGAAATGTCTCCTATGAAAAAAAGATTTGGAAGCAGATCTCTTGAAAACAGGTAATTTACAAAATCCTAGTTTAAAGATGAACATATTGCTAAGCCTTTGAACACCTAAGCAATTTGTCTTGATTCTATATTTCATCTTCTCTTAAAAATCAGGTATCTATGATTGAGGTAAATATTCCGATAACTTTCAGATATTCAGGCATATATTTAAAGAAAATTAGAAAGCTAAGAAACCACAAAAGAGGTGGAAGGTTGTATCACAAAAAGTTTCCAGATCTGCACTGTGTCTCCAGAATACTCAATTTCTGGAGAGCGACTTCTAAAAAATTCCTCAAAATTTGGAAACAGTTAAAATGGGTTTTTTATGTAGGAGTAAAATAATATCTTCAATGCTTTTAGTCACTGTGCTGACATGGTAAATGAAAGCATACTAATTCCATTTTGTTGATCATTTAATCAGTGCAAAGTATGTTCCATTTATCAAATTTTATGGTATCTACCTAATGTCTGATTAAAAACATAAATAGAATTTAGCAAGTCCTGGGGAGGGAGGGGTGGGGCGGTGCAGGCCTCCCATCTCTTAGAGAATTATTTTAAAGTGTTTCTAACTGTGGAACACATTTTAGTTCTGTGTAATAATAAAACAGTAGGGTCTGTGGCAATTCCTCCTAGCAAGAATTTTTTGTTCTCCATGTCCTATATTCTTTAGGCTGGATTATAATGTGGTATAACGTTTACTGTATTGTTTCTTTTCCTATCTTGTTACCTTTGTTTTGCAGTGAGCTTCAGGAAATGCGCTACTTGAAAAGTCCTACTGAAGTCTGAAGTTAAATAAGACATAGACTGGTAATACTTACAATTCCAGGATCTGACTCTAATTTCTTGAAAGCTTTACAGTGCTGTTTCCTGGGCCTGCCATTTCATTAGTTATTCATCATCATAATGACTGTATTTATTATTACTGCTAAAAATAGATAATGATGGCAGTAGTTCATCTAATGGATTCACTTTGTCCTTGCTCGAAAATGTTGATCTGTCACTTACAGTAGGTTTACAAGGCTGCAATATTATCTTAGTGAAGCTGTGCTTGTAAGTTTTTAATATGTGGAGTATTATAGATCTTTTTTTCACATAGAACTATGAAAATAAGTTATTTTTTTTGCTTAATTAAGAGTATAAATATGTGTGTAATTTGGAGAGCTGTCTGTAAATACTATTTAAGTGTAAGAGCTTACAACTTTATTATCAGATTCTGTGTTTTTTTTGACCCATAAGTTTGCTTGGTCCTCTGTTTTTTAGTTAGCAGGATAAGAAAACTTTCTGGTTTCAAATTAAAATATACTTCCAAAAGGGATTAATAAACTCTTATGGCATACCTTACAGAAAAAATGAAAAAATCCTTCAGTTTGAGATTTGATGATATGAATGTGTTATATATATACATTAAAATGTACATAGCTTTTTAAAAAGCGCCATGAACAGTGAAAGGGATGGTTTCCTTTTAAAAATGTTCCCTTTAAAAAATGACGACTCATACACCAAAAATGCAATTGCTTATTCTTCTGATCTTGTCATTTCACATTTTTTTCTTTAGCTGTGGAGCTACTTGACATCTCTGAGATAACTTGTTCTGGGGACAGAAAGAGGAAATTTAGCCTGCACATTAGAAATTAATTCATTAGCATACTTCTATAATTTAGTTTACTGAAATACTCCAAATTCTTATAGCACCTCCATATCTACCTTTGCTTCTGCCCCTCTCTGAGAGCTAGAGAGCTGCTAAAAGTCCTTAAAATTGAATGTGTTAGTTTATGATTAATAACTGTGAAATACTCTTAAACATCGTTGTCAGAGAACACGCTCAAGAAGGAATATTAGGGAATATACTCAAATTAAATGGTTTGAACTACACATTTATATATCTCAAAGATGCTATAATGAATTAGGTCGGCCTTAAACAAGTATAAACTATGCCAAGAACCCATTTAGTCCACCAATATGTGCCACCAAAAGCATTTTAAACCACTTCCTAAATGTCAAGTAAAATATAAAACTGCAAATGTCCAGCACCTTCTGTGGGCCATTGGCAGATCTGCTGCACAGCCTTTGTGTGCTCTACTAGGATAAAGGAATGCTCACCCTAAAGTGTGACTGCTAAAAACATATGAGCAATAATAATCATGAATTAAATGGTTTTACAAACAGGACTATCTATGTCTCTGTTTCTTCTGCAACATTACACAACTCATGGATTCATGATTCCACAACCCATGTCCTGATTCAATAATTGAGGTTTCTTTCTGTGAAGTATTTAGAAGATGATACAAAATTCACACATTCTTTACACTTTTTTTCTGGCTAAAAGGGAGCTGCACTTTCTAGTCCTGTGCTTACTGTGTGTTCACAGTTTGTTTACAATTCACTTACGGGATTTCTAATACCAGCCTTAGTGTGTCATTTAACCATAGCCATAGTTTTTAGATTCTTTCCACTGTCCAAAAAAATACCAGTTGTCTTCTGGTTTTGCAAATTGTTGCAAATTTCAGTATAAAAGGTATACTTGCTTCCCTTCTTCTTTTAAAACACCTGTCTAATTGTACTTTTTATAAGATTCCTGGTTAGTCCAAAAGGGAGTCTCCTCATCAGCTGTATTTCAGCTATAGAAACAAGTGGCCTTGAAAAGTGATGACTGTGGAATGAGTTTTCTTTTTAGCTGTTTTCAGCAATACTTCCCCCAGGCAATGCAATACTGCACTGTTATAAGGCCTTTTCTTGGGCCAATATATTTACAGGTCTAATGAAGGAGTTCTGTCCTTGGAAAAAACTAACTTGGCAAGAAGTGACTTGTGTGTTATGTTCTCTTGTGCTAGCTATGACAAATGAAGAGCCAGTGAAGGGTTGACAAGTTCTTGGTCATTGCTTGCTGCCTTGATTTGGTGTAATAGTGGAAACAGAATGTCACCCTACACTTTAGTTTCTTGTTTTGCTCTGTCTATAAATATATTGCCAGATTACTGATACTCGGATTACTACCCATTAAAAAATAATGCTGTAAAGATGGCATCCTAGCCAGTCTTGGCACTGCACATTGAAAACAAATAAATGCACAAACTGAAAAATAGCCAACTCAGTAACACAGATAAATCACCTGAAAACACACTGAACAAGTAAAGAAAACAAATTATTTCTGTATAAATGGTAGGATTAATCTAGTGAAAATGATTAACAAGATACAACAGCATTACCTGTGTCATCAACAGTGGGACTGCTATTCACCCCATGGCATACCTAAGAGAAGATGAGAGATTCTGAGCAGAGTTTAGGAATTAGAACACACAGTCTAAGTGGCATATCTTATAGACTTGCCTTATGCCTCCGATGTAAAATGTGTAGCCGAGATATTACTACCCAACAACCTTGGCATCCATCCTAATCTTTCTTTTGCACTTTGCCTGTGTGCCTCTAGCCACAGCAGTAACACTGTTTTCTGTTCTGCTTATGCATTTTTTAAAAACTTGTGTATTGATATGTTTTACTCTTTTCTACATTACTGGTATTCCTTGAGAAATATTATCATTCTTTCTCGCAAGCATTTACTCTTTTTGCCATGTCATAGCTCAGTCTTCTTGGATGCTTTGTTTTATTTCTATCTCTCGAAACAACAGTTCCTTCTCCCGACAAACAATAGTGAAGACACGGGCATTTTACAATTCACTCTCTGTATACTTCACTGTCCAAAACAAAATAAATGTAGAATCTACATACAGAGTGTATTCCCCCTCCATGCACCCTAGGAGCTCTTGTACAGTATTGGAAGAGTGATCAATTACTGGTATGCAGCCCCCATAATAATGAGCAGGTTCTGGGACACATTCTGGCCATTCACCCAAGATAATGATCGAGTTGTGGTGTAGTAAACACATTCTGCATCCATCCATGGGATGTCATGCATGCTGCATAATATAAAGGGAATGATCAAATACAGAGATATACAAATACTGCAAATACCACCCAGACTAGAGATGATGGTATACACAGATCCTGCTTAAACAGTCCTTAGCAAATACGTTGGTATGTGGTGCAGCTACTAAAGCAGTACTCACAACAACGTGGGTCAAATGCTATTCTGCATAGGATTGAGCTAGAATATTCCACTAAATGTTGTGTTTTCCTGGTGATGATTTTCAAATTAGATTTCTAACTTTGTCTACTTTAATCTTTTCACCCTGCACTTCTCTCAGTGGCTCATAATCTTTTATTCTGTGTCTGATCTTCTAGTATCCTGTATATAATCCTTGCTAAAAAATTTCTCTCACTTTAATTGATTGTTCATTTTGAAAGAAAAAGAGGGAGGAAGCATAAAGCACACAAGCATACTGCTTCTGGTTCTCTTATTACACTTAAAGTTTGCTTTATTTTTTTTCCAAATGTATTTTTCCAACTAAAAAGAACTAATTTTAATGGTTTTGCTTTTCTTTTTCTAATTTTGCTGTATGTCTAATATTTCTTTGTGGAGGATGTGAACAGAAACTGATAGGTAATTTCTATTTAGTCTTTCAAAGACATGCTGAGTGGATGGGCGACTTAAACATGGACTAGAAACATCATTGCATTAGCATTTATTTTAGCTGCATGAAATGTGCAAGTATATTGACCGATTTTTATAGAAATCTGATTTGAGCTTTAAATTAAAAGATAGCATGTTCATAAGTTCAATTTATGTTGAAAGCAGTTACACTGGTTTTCCAGAAAGTCAGCCTGTTGGGGTTTCTGGAAACCCCTTTACTTTATCACTAAGCAGGAATCCTGTTAGTCTAGAAAAACAGGCTTGCATTAAGCTCTTCAGTTCCCTTGTTCATTCCTCCTGTCTTTTGCCAAGGCTGTAGTGAATGCCGTGCATCTGAGTACACTCTCAGTATATAAAGCTGGGAGGAGAATAGGGAAAGAGGGGATGTGATGGTGTTTGCCTTCCCAAGTCACCGTGTGGTGGAGCCCTGTTGTCCTGGGGCCGATTGAATGTTTGCCTGCCCATGGGAAGTAGTGGATAAATGCCTTGTTTGGCTTTGCTGGTGTGTGTGTGGCTTTTGCTTTACCTATTGAACAGTTTTAACCCCAGCACACAACTTTTCTCACTTATACCCTCCTGATTCTCTCTCCTGTCCAACCAGGAAGAAGTGAGCAAGAGGCTGTGTGGGGCTGAGTTACTGGCTCGAATTAAACCACAACATCATGAAGGCCAAGACCTTAGCAGGATTCTAAGACAGAAACAGGCATTTACATGGATAATCAAAAGATCTATAGTTTCAGTGTTTAAACAAAGCAGATGACTCCTGATGGTTCATAGCATTAGCCAAGTATTGACAATGTGAATAAACTTCCCCTATGGCCAAGTTATTTTTTAATCATCCACTCTGGGATTTCTCATGCTTTCCTCTAAGGCAACTTCTACTAGCCTCTCCCATCGCCAGTGCCACCAAAAGTGGATGGCTGCATCCAGAGGTAGGTTTTTTGAATGCCAATTGGGATTACTGTCATTAATCTCCTTAGTTTCAGGTGCCTGATTTATTCAGACAAGGTTGAATTTAGCAGTCTTTATTACAGTTAAACATCCCAGATTTTCAGAATAAGATGTTTTTATCAATATAAGATAGGAGTTGTTCTAAAACTTCTGTTCATTGTTTTACATTTAAGCATATTTTTTTTTTCTCCTACATTTCAGAATGCTGGCCTGAGCAGAAAATGGCTGTTGTTGTCTTTTTCAACACTGGTGGGTCTGAAAGACATAAAATCCACGTTCTTAGCTCTTCATTTCTTAGGCATACAAAATCTAGATGTTTGTAGCCACCCAGTTCCTGAAACAAATAATTCAATGCTTGTTTTTCACAAGGCATCAGAGTAGCTCAGTGACATATTCAGACCTTCATGAGCAACCTTTTGGTAGCAAACCCATTTGTGAGGTATCTTTCTGCAGAAGGAAAGAGATAGTTTTAGAAGGAAAATGTTTCCAGTTTGAAGCATTCACTAGATTTAGTAGAAGCAAAGGAGGGAAAAGAAGTGATTGCTAAATACTTTGCCATACATATCTTAATATGTATTCTTTAAAGAAAAGTAATGGAAATTTTAAACCATATGTACATTTTACAAAAATGTAAATGAATGTCTGTGTCTAATCTCAAGTGCATTTGATTAAAAAAAAAGGACAGTTTTGATGTTCCATGTTCAATTATTAAGCAAAAATATTCAGTTATCAGATAGTTAATTAAGTGGAACTGACTGTATTCATTAAAATATTTGTTCCAAACAAATGTATTTAACATTCAGATATTATGCAGAATAGGTGACAATTGCATATCTCCATGGAGATCAATAATGGGATTCAGATCATTGTGTAAAGAGTCTGCAAGTTTAATGCAGAGAGAATGTCATTATTATTTCTCTCTTAATGATGGTCATTATGCGCAAACACTGATTGAATTCCATTTGTTACCTGCATTTGAGCTGAGAGGAATAATTACAATTTAAGTGTCTCCATTAAAATTCATAAAAGAATATGAATGCAAAAATTATACTTGAAACTGACAAAATATACTTTGAGGATATAAATTGTGTTTTCTGATAGGCCTCTTAAAAGTATTAAAAATAGCTTCATTTTAATAAGATGGCATATAAAGATCATGCATTATCATCACCTTTATGTTAATTTTCATAATACATGACTAATACTAAAAAGTAAAGAAATTAACTTTTAAAAGTAGAAATTAATGAAACAATAGGCTACTTGTCATACAGCCTATTGGAATGGATACCTCTATATTTGGGTTATAGTCACCCATATTCATAATACCCAGTTAACTCATCAGCTGTTGTATATTGTGGAGATTACCCTGCCATGTTTTCTGTGACATGTTTCAATATGGTTTTTTACTAATTAAATGCGATGTTATTAGTGCAACCATTTATTCAAGAAAACCTTTTACATGTTCTATGATTTACTGCATTGCACTGACTGCTTATTGTACCACGAGAGTGATTCAAGTGCTTACTACAAGTACCGAAGGGCCTGATCCGGGATGGTGTTCAGCTTTTCAATAGTTCTTTGTGCCTCTTGACTTCTCACTGAGGTGCTTAGTCCTTTATAGGATTAGATCCTTAAGCTATAATTATTAATAGCAGCAATACTCCTGAGGGACTGCCTGATGACATATCTCCCGAAACAGTAAATGACAGCAGAAGACACTTCTTGCCATCTTTATATACTAAGAGATGACAGACTGGCTGGTGGGAGTAAGGTTTCTTTGCTAAGGGTGTGTTAGTATGAAACACCTCTACCCGTTATGTATTCCTGAGTAAATAGGTAGGGTCCTTCTGACGGGATCTTGAAACGGTTGTTTTCATTTTACCTTTTTTTTTAGTACAGACGTAGCTATTTTAGGTAAGTTTATTGAAAATATGCAGGTGAGCTGTTCTGGGTGGGTGATCTTTTCATGTGTCAGTTTAATTCCTGGAATGACCAAGGGATCTCTGGTATTGATGTTAGGAACGAATTTTGCCTTCTTTTGTGAGGAGTGACTGCACTGGGGACCCAAGACGCCTTTTGGCAGGGCACATACATGTTATCATGTTATAACTTTATTATAATTAATATTATTATTAAGCTTATTATTAAGGGTGACAGCATGAATCTGTTACTGAGATATATCTTCCTGATTATTTGTCCCAGTTAGGAGATGAAGTCTAAAAAATAGTTGATAAAGCTTTACAAAGACAAAATACTCTGCTCATCAAGAACAAAAAAAAACGAAACCAAAGAAAAAGCCGGGATATTTACAGCATTTCCACTTGTATTTTTCCCTTTAATCTTTTTCTGGCACTTCACTATTAAAATTAAAAAGGAGAGTCTAGAATTGTATAACTATTTAACACTTGGTTAAACACTATTCAAGTATTTGTCACCAGGCAAATGTTTCCCTATTAAGCGAAATTTATGCTAAAATGGTTCTGATTAAGCAGTAGTCATTGCCATTTACAGTTGGTAGACTTAACAGTTTCCCTGGAAGATATCTCAATTAAGTGGCTGTCCAAATGAAACGTGTCACTATTAAATGGTGTTTGCTACACTATTATACTTTACTCTTCTGAATGATGTGATTTTAAATATGATTCAGTTACTAAACAGTAAGAACTGCTTCACATATATATCTTTCATTCTTAGAAGAGACACTAAAAATTGTGAATAGCGGTTGGTTTAAAATAAAATTCAGGGCTTAGCATTAATCAGTAACAACTGAATATGCATGATTATTGGCAGAGCAAGTTTGTAGAATTGGCTTTGCGGAACTGGGATGAGAGACACAGAGGTGACAGTGCACATAAAGTAAGGAGTGAGCAGTTTCATGTAAATAAGGTTTCTGTGTCCAGCCTAGAATCTGCAACCATGGAAAAATTGGATTCTGCAAACCAGTGAGTTCTTGCTGAATCAGTGGGCAGAGCTTCAGAGATCCATATCCTCCCTGCATTGCCTCTTCCTCTGGACAGAATCCTGAAACGATTTTACAAGCATTTATGAGAACTCAAAATCCTCACACCTTTGCTGTAAGTTTATTAGCTATTAAAGCTCTTGCAATATAGCTAAAAAACATGCTATAAGTATTCCTAGAACTTTGATAGATATAATAAGCAATTATTATGGGACTGACATTCTAAATGGGAAAAAAGACCTCTGTCCCTTTTAAAGAAATGTAGAATACTTACCTTACAGGAGTATAACTGTGCTTCACAGTCTAATATGTGAATTCGACCTAAGCTTTTGATTCTCTCAGCAGCTTCTAATGGTAGTTCAGATCACCTGGTATTAAATCACAAGTATAAAAAAGCATGGGGAAAATAGCCGTCAATTGAATTTCTTAACTAGTTACTCCTGACTGACCTCACATTCTCCTGCTTGAACTGCTGTTTCTCAGGTATGCAAATCTCTCCTTGATTGTATACTTATGGGTAGGATTCTTCCTAAATCCTTGGGGGAGTAAAAAATGTTCAAGCTAATCAAACACTACCTTCTCCCATGTCTTATTTCTAGTTACTCTGACATGGCAAGAGGAGTTCAAAGCAACAATAATTGCCCTTATAATGCTTTTGGAACAATTCAATGCATGTAGGTCAGGCAATGAGAAGTGGACGGTTTCAGAAATGAAAAATCATACTTAATCGCTTTTTAAAAAAGCATTGAAAATGACCTTGTTAAAATCAAGTCATACCATGCTGCTAGAAGATGTTTTCTTTCTGTGGCATTATTTTATTTGACAGTCTTGTGGTTCTGACAATAAAAACTTGAGAAATATACTCAGTATACTTTAAGAGTGAGTTCAGCTACATACCCCCCCCAAAATTATAGAATGAACCCACACTCTCCCCAGTTGCTGCTTGTTTCTGTATTGAACAAACTGTAAACCAGAAAAATGTCTTTTGTTCACTTTGCATGAGCACTGATGCATCTCTGTCAAAAACTGAGGGTCCGCCCCATACCAGACCATTGGAAAATAACATGGTGGCATACACAAGTAACCAAAAGGATTTGTAGAAGCCACAAATAAAATTGTCTATAATTCTGATGGCAGTAGAGCCTGAATTAATGCAAGAATGAGGATTCAATACATTCTTTCAAATATTCTGCTTCAAAAGCAAAATATTCTGCTTCAGAGGTAGGGGGAATCTATACAGTCCTTTTCCCTTGTTCTCAGTAATTATAGAAGCAGTTGAGGCAGAATCAGGAACTCGGACTCAAGTTTGCTGTATTTTAAGGCTATGTACACACAGTATTTACCTTTAGATTTCTTAAGTATCACAGAGCAGCTCTGTGTCATATTATATTCCCTGGTTTACTTGCAGTAACTCAGTTACAAGATTACAGGAAAATAGCACACAGAATACAAGAACTACTCTGCTGCTTGGCAAATCTGTGTTTACACAATCTCACAACAATGTTTTATGTATATGCATGGAGAGTCATGTCCACTCTCCACTGAAGTTTTTACATAAGCCAGATGGTACAGTTTGAATTTTTGCGTGCTAACTATTGATATCAGGTAAAGAGACTTTCTCCTTCTGGCTTTCTGTTAAAGATAGCTTTTCCTAGATGTGGTATTACTCTGGCTTGTGTTTATTTTTCCCTTTCCAGCTGAAACTACAAGGAAAATACTCCCACATCTTGCCAAATCAGAGCAGATAATTTATATGTTGCATTTTACCCAGACACATCTGAACATAACTGACCAAGTATGTCAAACCTTATTGAAGCGTCTTGTACTAATGCTATACTCCTTTTCTGAGTAGCTTTGTGGCATTTGTGCACATGTTTAACATTATGTCCAATTTACACAGCATGTTAATGAATGATCCCGCACTCGGTCTTGGAGCTCTGTTCTTCTGCACTTAGGATTCCAAAGCTCTGCTCCAGCCCTGGCTCCTGTACCTATGCATAAAAAACATTAATTACACCGATTAGGCTTTTACACCCCAGCATAACTGAGTGGTGAGCAGAATTTGCATGAGCACCTGCACCTTTAGGTACCCCGTTGTTAACACGGGTTGTCTGTCCACAATTTATTAGTTGCAGACATTTAACTTACACTCACTTGAGCAGAATTAAGAGTGTTTACTTTCCTCATAAGAGGGCAGTCAGATATGTACCAATTTTGTTTTAACTGTGGAGAGCAGGGAGCTGGGAGCGGTGTGGGGAAGGGATCCAGGAAGGCCTAATCAATCACTGACAGATTACAGCTAAAGCCACTTCCATACCCATTAAAGCAGGACAAATGCAGAATTGCAACTGAACAACTTCTAGTTTTAAGCCAACAGTGGGACTTCCTAGTTATTTATCAAAGTCATTGCTGGTAAGCAGCATGCCTCACTGCTCAATTGTACTTCACAGCAGACAGAGCTGACTGAAGCTTCAGCCATGAAAGAAGTGTTTATGCCCTCAGCTGTGGTGCTGTCAGCCCTCTGGAATTTACTGTAAATCACACAGCTTTTATTGCAAGATTTAGTAGCTGATCCTCTGTGGGCTCTATTCACTGCAAGCTTGTTACTATTTGGATGTTAGCCTCAGTCCATAAAGGGACTTGCTACACATCATCAAACAGCAGCGGAAAACCAAAGGTTTCATTTTTCAATTTTCTAAACCCTAAACTCCTCAACAGTCATTGAATTTCATTGCAGAAAGTGGAAGTCTACTTTATTATGGTACTCAATTTCCCCAATGGAGTTATACACTTATAACATTACTTTTATTTCCAATGACAGGATCTGGCCATCTGTCCTGGCTGTAATTTCATAACACACTCACTAGTTTTTATTTTAAGGGGATTTCTAGATATTACATTGAGCTTGTGACAAAATTGTAATGTAGATATAAAGGCCACAAATAATGATAACTACATTCAGTGCTGCCTAACATCTTAACAAAGTAATTTTTTTTTTTCTATTTCAAGTATAGAGGCATCTGGATAAGCTTCTAACACAATTGAACTGACAAATAATAATAATAAAAAAAAAAGTTTTGAAAAGCTAGAAAATACAAAAGGATAAGGGCTTTCATGAGTGAGCCTCAGCCAGGACAGCATTATTCCACAGGCAGTGTGTATTTTATCAAAAATGGAACTGTGCGTCAGTTTTATCAGAGTCATTCCTACTAAGATCAAACTATGGAATCAAGGGGAATGCTGAAATGTTTCTTTGTAATCACTGNTGGCCGGGTGGGCGCCCTGCCGTGCCGGGGTGGCTCCTGCGGGGGCCCCGGCGCGGCCGCGAGGGTCCCCACGCCACGGGGCAGTGCGGGGCTGCCGGCGCCGGGGCAGGGCTGGGTGGTGAGGGGAGCGGGGGCGCCGCCTCTGCTGCCGTTCCTCTCTGGGCTGAATGGAACCATTCATAGAGCAGCTTCTAAAGCCAGTGCTTCAGCGAGGTCCATTTTGCTGCAAGGTCGAAGCAAGTTGTGTTATTTTTCTTGCTTTCCATTCACTTTCACAATTGCACTGTTTATGCTTAATTTCAGCGAAGTTATGTGGAATTACTATTTTAACCATCAGTTAGACCTGCTCTGCTTCCTATGTTAAGAAAATCTTCACAATAGCCTCACTCAGAGGATAAAACAGCAAGAGACTTAGACCTGCCCCCACTTGCTCCCACACTCCTTCAGAAAGTAATGTCTGAAGTCTCTTTCAAATTTACAACTGCTATTATGATTAAAAAAAATAAATAGCAAAGGCATGTACTAAAAACATATTTCTATTTTTTTCCCAGCTTTATAGTAATTTTTGCTTTGTGATTGCTTTGGTTTCACCAAGAAAAAGAATTGTATACCTTTTTAACCTTAGTACCAAAGTGGAGGGCTTATTTCTGTTTGATCTAATATGTAATAGGTGATTTAAGCAACTGCTATCCTCCTTTTACAAGCAAAGATCAGGCCTCTGATCAATGTCATTATCAGAAACCTAAGAAAGGCCAAATCACAGAATATTCCAAGATGGAAGGGACCCAAAAGGATCAAGTCCAGCTTGTAAGCGAATGGCCCACGCAGGGTATGAACTCACAATGCTGGTGTTCTTAGCACCAGCCTTGGTGTTCTTAGCACCAGGCTCTGACCAGCAGAGCTAATCTCAATCAAGTCTTTGTCAGGATACTCTGAAAGTATCAAATAATCTCTACTAAAGTCATTCTCTCTGTTTAAGTTCTTGTCCAGTACAGAGGTGATCTCCGTTATACATTGCACAAGCAACAAATTGATTTTCTTCCAACAACAGGCTTGAAACTGAGCTGTTTCCCGAAGAAAGGACTCATTAATCTGCACACAGTATGCATATGGGGAGCAGCTGCATTGTCAAGAGCTTTCTGTTTTTAAAAATAATTAAATTTCCTTCATGGATGTGAAGGGTCTTTTTTGTTATTTATATTGCTAAGGTAGTTTTCCCTTACACTGAGCTATCTTTTTCTCCCCAATATCCCTTTCTCTTTTTTTGTTATCATAAGGAAAATTAGTCTAGTCAGATTTGCAAGTTTGGTGGATGAGGCATGGGTCAGAGGACCATGGTTACCACACAGAGATCCTGTGTGCAGGAGCTTGTGTTCTGAAGATGGCCACTAAGAACCCTGGCAAATCCACAAACACCTGAGCCAAGAAGAATAGGCAGCTTGTGGTAGGCCAATAGAAGGGGACCTTGTCCTCTCAGTAGCACTGTCCTGTTAGCATAATTCTGATTTCTTTCTGCTAACGTAGTGACAGTGATTTCACATAAAATACTACTGATTTACAGAGAAGGAAGAATACAATCAAGTTTGTATGTGGGCCATGTCTATTATGAGTTAGAGATTTTTCACATCCCACTAACCTTACTTCATAATTTCTTTTCTCATGACCTCCATCTCATAATCATCAATTCTTTCCTCTTAAATTCAACCAGACTAATTCTCCTTATGATAATAATTACCTAATAGGTTTCTAGACGAAATGGCTTGGTAGTTTGTTCCAAAATTCTCAAAGACACTAAGTAAATGAAAATGATCATATCTTAAATTATCAAGCTAAGAACTCACAATAGAAGAATAATTTACCAATATTGAAAGAATAGGCAATTTACTTTGACAATTTATTTCAAGCAATTTGGGTGTGCAGGGAGCAAGATACCTAGTAATTATTGTGTATGAAATTTAGAAAAGGATATTGTCATAATTTTTTTTCTCTGAGAAAAATCACTGGCATTTTAAAGTGAGTTTATTCTTGGCAGTCCAAATTTATCAGTGCTCAAAACTCACATTTCCATAGATTAGACGGACAGCTTTAACTTTCTCAGTATTTAGGAAGTGTATGTGGGGGATCCCCTGGGATTTACTCGTGCTGTAAAGCACATTGTGATCACATTTTGTGAGTTCTCTGTTCACTAAAGCCCCTCCAGCCTGTTCACTGCTTTGCTGTGTGTTGGTCCTAAGGGATGTAAACTCAAATAAAGGGTAGTCTTGAAATATAAAGGTATTTTTAGCTTAGAGGAGAAATAAAACTGTGTATGTAAGGGCCAAATTCACTGGTGTTGTAAGGAGATCCACAATCATTTACTTCAGTGGATTTGTGCCTGCGTCTGCAAGTGGATTGGTGTGTTTGGCTCTACATATGTAAAACAAATAATGAAAAACCTTTGTTCAGTAATGTGTGTGTGAGAGCTAGACGTACAGGTGGGCTCTAATTTGCATTCTCCCTTCCATGGGATTTTGTACAATTCCCAAAATATGGATATTCTCAGCGCAACAAATGCTCTCCTTCCCACGAGATTTACCTTTCCTAAGTATATATAGCAATTAATACTTCAACCAGTTAAGTTTCAGAAAAGATATTCTAACCATCACCCTATTTACCCTTTAAAATCCCAAGTATACCGATTCAGGATACTTTCCCAAATAAATCTGGATAAATATGCTAATATAAAAAAATGAGGATATTTGCCTTCAAAGTGGGTACAGTGTCTGATTGTAATTGAAAAGCTTAATATACAGAATAAGCTACAGAGTAAAGAATGAATATGTAGCCCTGTAGACAAGAGTGCAAATAATATAAAGAAGAAGGTAGGGACCATCGTATGAAGTAGATGTAAGTTAAGCAAAGACACGTTTTTTAAAACAATGCAAGAATCTTCTTTTCTTAAATTAAGTTTTTCTGAAATCCTTGTTCCTATGCCAGGAAAGCAGGTTACACTTCTGGTCAGGAATCCCTACCAATTTCAATATAATCGCTTCTGATTCTGATTTGGTCTTAAATTTCTCCTTTCTTGGCTTCAGGGCAATAATCATTAATCTTATAACCCTCAGAGATGACTTTTTTTGGAAATACGAAGTGACTGACATTCTTTTTGTCTGCTGTATGTCATTACATTTTGACCCTTCTGGAAGACGATGGCTGTGCTGCAGGCAGTGGGGAAGCCACCATCTCTGTCTTGTCCTGGCTACTGCAGGGGGCAGGCGATTTCCTGGAGGGGGACAGGATGTGCCTCCCTGGAGGGCAGCTGCCACTTTCTGGGAAAACTTTTGTAATGAGGGGATGGTCAGGGAGGAAAACCCAGCCAGCAGGACTTGATCAACAGGGGAAACTGAGAAAGGCAGGGAGAGAACAGTCAGGCAGTCCTCAGAGTCTGAAAAAGAAGGAGACTTGTCATGCTCAAACTCTAACTTTGCAGCTGAAAACTTTCTGTCCTGAGTCCGAGTCTGGAGGAGAGGCTGCATGTCACAAGGCTGTGGAATACACAGGAGGATTCTCCTCTGTGGGGAACACTTTGTTTTTTCCTCTCTTTTAGCCAGGGTGGCTGACTCTTGTCTGTCTCATGTCCTAGGTTGGGGAACCTGCACCTTGCAGGGCTCTTGACACATTCCTGGTGCTTTCTGGGGTGCTGCCTTCAATAATGAGCCCAGCCAAGTCTATGTCAGAACTCAAGCTCATTCAAGGGCTCGTCACAAATGGCAAAGCTGTTCATTGCATTGTGAGTACAGGGTTGATCAGGTTATTGAGGTGTGACTAAACTACTTCCTGGTTATCAAGGATTTGTGAAATGACTTGTTTAACTTTTGTTTGTAAATGGAAAGGATTTTTCAACCAGCTTATAAAACTATTTTGTATTGATTTGCCATAAAACCTTTGGTTCAGCTGTAAACTACTCTCTGACCATAAATTGTCTGTAAATCTGCTAGTACAGCATGATAGGTTTCTTAATTCATTTACTGAGTTTTCCTTTGTATTTATCTTAATATGTGAGAATGAATCTGTCTGTGTCCAGATCTCTGTGCTTCAGGTGGTGGCTCAACAGACATCCTTTAATCATTCAGTCAACTCTTAGCAGACTTCGTCAATTTATACTCACTTTGAGATCTTTTTACATTGGGCTTACATTTGCTGAAACGAGGCTTTGGCCACAAGCACCTGTGCATATACCAACAATAAAAGGAGGCACAATGATTAAATCCAACAAACATCTGAGAATTCTTATGTGCTTTGCTTCCTCAGATTTGGCCAGATTTTGGCTCTGTGTAAGTGCAAGGGCATGTTCATGTGGCTGCCATGAGGCCAGTTTGCCTCTTGCACCACTGGTGAATTACTTTAGCATTTCGTGTCAGTAAAATTGGCAAGCCATTTGCAATCAATGGTAAGCAATCTGACACAACTTCTAATTGAGTAGTCTACTAGCTACATTATAGGAAAAGAGATTTTTAGATTTATTCATGTACTTATACTTTCAATATTTCCTTATCATGTTATTTTATCCTCTCCAATATAATTGTTATTTGTGACTATGTAGAGACTTCTACACAAATCAAAGTCAGTATCAGTGAATGAGATACAGACAGTGCATCCATCCATCCCCAGTCCTCAGAATGTCTTGAAAATAATTATTCCTCTTTTTTCCTTACAAAAAATTGAGAACAGTAGTACTTTTTTTTTCCAGAAACATGGTTTTGAATGTTTCAATCCATGACTTTCTGTATTCTTGAGCGGATGCTGCTGTGCGTCTTGAGACCTACCAAAACCAGTATCTCTCTCTCCTCTCTCCCCTTTGGTCCATCCCAGGTCATTACTTCTCTGGGAGTGGAATCCCTTAATCCACCAGCTCTCAGGTCAGGCCCTGTGTTGTAATCCCATGAGTACCAACCAGTAACTACTTTTACAGGTCCAGGCATAGGCCCTCCTTTATCTTGTGAAGCCTGGAATGGTAGCTCTCATTAAAAGGACCCCCAAGCAACTTTTCAGCATACCAAAGTAAAAAGCAGGGGGTATACACCCACATTCACATACCAAAGTTTCCCTGTCTGTCCACAGTTCAGCCAGCACCACCTTGTTGTTCACATCTGAGCCAGGAGGAACAACTTGCTTTTCTTTACAGGCTGTTCTGAGTGCTTCTCAATTTTTCAGCCTGACACTTTTTTCTCACTCTGGACTGTCTTTTCTACTTCACCCCAAAATGCTTTCCTGTCTGTAGGACAGGATCTTTTAACGGATCAGTGTTTTCTGATCATCTTCTTCTCAGGCTTTAGCACAGGGAGTCCCTCTTTCTAGCTATAAATCCTGTGCCAGTTTTTTGAGGGATGTTCATCTGGGCCATTCTTTAATCTTTCCTTCCCAGTTCTTTAACAAATCCTTTGCAGTTTCCTTTGATTGAACTCAGTCCATTCAGGTTAAGAAGCAACAGAAAACTGAACAGGAAAAAGCCACTTTTAATATTCATAGGAGGATACAAGTATGTTTTCCCAGTTTGTCAACCATTTCCTTCAAAAGTGGCCAACTTGCTAGTTGTTGATGCAACAGGCATGTGTTTGCTTTATACTCTGTTTCAGGTGTATTTTCATATGTCACACATAAACCAGTGGTAATCTGGGCATACTTATTATCTCTTTGATTTCTTGAGGCCTCAGGTTCAGCAGGAGAGCCGCACCTATTCCTCAGAAGTGTACACTCTACCAGTGTGGATATGCAGATGAATACATGCAGAGCAGGATGCTGGGAACAGACTTAGTTCAGGACTATCAATTGAATAGCCGCTTACTGCTGAGATATCACGAGATATCCCATCAGGAGATGAAATTTGCTGAAAAAAATATTAGAGAATTGTATCCAGTCTTAAAGGTGATAATTAAAAAAGGGTAGTGGAAAAAAAGTAGTGGAAGTAGTTGGTAGTGTATGTACAAATTAGGAGTGATAAAATGCTCCTTCTATCTTGATTGGGCACTGATGCTGATGCTATTGCCCAAGGTTTGTGTACGTCTTCATATTCATGTCTCTTGCTGATGCCAGTCTGTTCTCCCTTTTGTATAAACTGCTGAAGGTCAACATTTTTGGTATCTTCTCATTGACTGCCTTCCCTGCCCTGTGTAAACTTCTTTATAGTGTTTGTTTGAAACCCATGAAGCACCTGTACCTTGAATGTTAAGAAATTCTTACACGTGGCTCAATTCAAACGCTCCTGGTACTGCCCCTGGATCACGCTCTGGGAGAGTCTGTCACGTGGCCACAGCCTTGTTGTACTCTGTCTCCCTGTGAAAGCTGACGAACTTCTTGCATTGCAGAACTAGCTGGGGTGATTTGTACTGTTACAGATGATACTGCTCTAACTACTGCTAAAGCCAGCCCAGATTTTGTGTTAGTGGGCACAGCAGACTTCATGGATCAATCTTGACCTAGGATAGACAGTGTCATCTCTGGGCCTTCAGTAAATCCAAGAAGGCAAGCAAACGGGACTGCAGCTGGCAGAGGTCTCCACACTCCCATGGACAGTATTTGTCCCCTTTATATTTGTCCCCACCACTCCCACCCCACATTCCTGCCCCAAATCAGAGTAGAACTTGCCAGACTAAATGGATTTTCAGTAGTAATAAGTATTAACCCATGGCTCAAAATGCTAAGTCTTATTTCAAATGGCTTGGAAGTTACAAGGGGGGTTTTGTTTTTTTCATGGGGTATTTTGTTTTGGGTTTTTTTGTTTGGTTTGGTTTTTTGGATGCTTTCTTAAAAGGAAAGTGGATGATGTGATTTAAAAATAAAATCTCCTTTAATTTACTTTGATTACCGGACTTAGACTGTCATGCAGCTTCACTCTGATAGTTTCTCTTCCCTTTTCCCCATTACAATAGCTTGGCAACTGCAGTGAAATGAACCTAAAGTGACAGCTTGAGACACGGAGGAAAACTGATATACACTGTGGAGAGTGGGGACCAGCCAAGCGGGTGACGTCACTTGGAGGGGCACTATCTGAGTGTCAGGGCTGTCACGATTCATTCCCCACATATCAAATTTGCTCTGCTTTTGTGTGGAGCAAGCAAGTACCTTGTTACCTTAGGTACTTGAATCAAATATCCCTTTCATTTGTTTGTATTTACTCAAGTGTGTTCTGAGGAGACTAAAACCAGCCATGTCTGTAGACACCAGTCATCGACTAGGTTGTGTGTGCTGGGCTGTGTGACCCAGCAATATGAGTGGCTGTCAAATGTTTGATCTTCTAATATGCACTCTTTTCTGCCTCTCCTGGACTGCTATCCTTTTGAGCATCCACTCTACTTGTCATCTGAAATAAGAGTACAAAGCCTGTGTCGTGTATACAACAGTCTTTGGTAGTCAGCCACGTCTTCTCCTTTAGGCCATTGTCTTTTCAGCCTGACTGAAGCCCCCTGCTACCATGTGCATGAGCAGTAGAAACCCTGCTTCTTCCTTTTTTTCTCTTCTGCCTATTTTCCTCTTTTGTTGAGTTCACACAGAACTCAGTGTTAGATGAGTGATAACATGTAGTGAAATGCTGTTAAATATATGGGATTCCAAACATTAAAATAACTCTCCTTTCTTGAATTATCTTTCATCACAGGTTATCTGAAAGCCCAGAGAATTTAGCAATACAATGTCTGGGCAGGATGCTTCTGTGCACTGAGCTATAATAAGAACTCGTTAGGGACAAGACACTAAAAGGACAAGGTGGGGGCTGTGGCATCACATCTATGTTAAAAGCTCATACACGGAGTATTGGAAAGTATCGGAGAGGTAATTTCACAGTTACCACTCTCACTGATTTCTGTCACTTTGAGCTGATGCAGGTGTCCACACTCAGTACTATGCACAAGGGCACAGCTATGTTGGTGTCCTCAAAATTGCCAGGTATTGTATAGCCTCATGAACCTGTGTTTTGTGTCTTGTCCTGTTTCCCTTTTTCTAATACCTTTGTATGATCTTTTCTGGAGTTGTGAGCAATCCAGAGTCAGTGATTAGTCAGAGGTGGTCCCAGTTGCTTGCAGGGGAAAAGCTGGACCTCCTTGCTTTAACAGTTAATCTAAAGAAGGCTCTGCCCCTCTCTTCTGACCCAGTTCTTGGTTTGCCCACATGAAGCCAGGGAAGCCCAGCTGTTGTCATGGGCCAGACCTTTTGGACAGTAGACACTAATTATTCCTGTGCTTTAAAGGTTCTTGTTCTGAAAAAAGAACTATCTGTGGGGCAGATACTCTTTTAAGTCATCTGGCACTAACTAAGGGTGGGCCAGTGCATTTCTGCTACACACAGCCATATTTATCAGGACAGAGTCTTGATGTGTAAATGGAGCACAGCCTGACTCTTATGTGGGAGTCTGGCAGTTTATTGCCTTGTAGCTGTTTTACACCATGCCTACTTGCTTGTTAGCAGAGAACAACTCTATCATATAATCGGCTATCTCACAACTATAATGCTTTTTTACAAATATTAATGTATTTCTTTGCCAGATTTACCCAAGGGTATCCTGTTCCATACTCATATATGCAAGACAACCATCCTCTTCACCGTTATGTAAATTTCCAAGTAAACTGGGAGACGTATTTGCAAGAATAATAAGATATCAACAAAGAACCAGAATTACACCCAGGCCTGTCCTGGCTTCCACAGCGCAGTGAAGGCTCCTGTAGTAGTAGCTCTAGGAAGGAGCTCAAAAATTACCTCAGCTGCTCTGCCTGTGTGATGTTTGCCAAGGGAAGAGGGAGGAAAGGAAATGTAGAGGAGAAGTGCCCAATACAAACTCGTGTTGTTGATGGGACAGAGGAAGGTTTTATTCAATCATTCATTCATTCATTCATCCTCAGTGCCGAGAGTCCTTCACTGCTGGGCAGTGCTGCAAGCACTCTGATGCAGATTTTCCCCAGAAGTACCCTCCCCAGAGGTCATTTTTTCACCAACACTTTTCTAATTTCTCAATCAGTTTCAGTTCAACCAAATTCAAATATACTAGAATAAGCTTTTTTTAAACTTCATTAATATGAAATGTGTTGACATTTTGAATTCAATCCTACTGTCATATTTAAGGAGCATATGGAAAACAGTCTGTACAGATTAATCTAAGGAGCATTTTAATGTGGCTTTCCTTGAGTGAACTGGTTATATTATGGATAGATATGTCCTAATTTGAGAAGTGTTGAAACTGCAGGCAAGTGCTTTCAGACAAATTGATGTCAAATAGCAGAATACAATCGTGTATTCTGGATCTTGACCAGAAAGGGGAATGTGACACTGTGACACGGTGCCTAACTAGTCTCTCATAGGCTTGTGTGCTTTTAATGTTTATACTTATGAAGAAATGGTAAAATAAATAATGGTGCAATCCAGATCATTGGTATATAGGACCCAAAAGCATTGGCAAGATTTCACGGAAATATTCAGCAGAAGAAAGGAAAGAGTTTAAAGGGAGAAGGTAAATGAAGGAGTTGAGAGGTTTGCAAAGATAGGCAGCCCAACTCTAAAGAGGAATCATTCAAGAAAAAATGATGTGAAATAACTGCTTCACCTCAGTATTGAACCTGATATTTCTAGTTTGTTGTTAGTGAAAACCATAGCAGTACTTCTTTATAAAGCTTTTAGAAGTATCCACTTTCTGTTCCTAGTTAGGTAAGAATGAAAAGAGCATCTCCCAAAAATCGATATTGGTGTTTGCATTAATACTACAACAGACTAGGACAAGAACTTGAAAGTTGTCTTTAAAGTTGTCAGGCCATGCAGGCAGTGTGGCTGTATTTTCTGTAAAGCCATGGCTCTGCTGCCTGCCTTAATTCAGACTCTATGGATTAAATTAAAATGCTTCCTGTTACCAGGAACACTCTATGCTTTATGCCCATGGATATGTAAAGCATGCCAACACTGAAAGAATGAACAAATTAACAGACAGCCTGGAGCAACAAGTAACTTGAACTATCTTGATAATAAAAAAAAAACTGTGAAGGAAAGTTAAAGTGCAATTCTTATCTATTGACTAAGCCTGGGAAAGATAATGAATTTATAAATTCTTAAATTCTAGGTGGAACTCTTAGAAAAACAGATAAGGAAAACACACAGTATACAAATCCTGGGAATTCCAGAGGGTTAAGAAGGTAAGAAGCTACCATATATCCTACATTAAGCTCCAAAAAACGACTCACTGTGTATTGAGAGCTTATCATGTTGCTGTGAAAAGGGCATCATAGGAGACCAGCAACTGCAGAACTGCTCTCCTAAAGTTAATGGACTTGGGGGTTAAGGGGAGAGTATTTTTGTCTGCACAAAGCATCAAGGACATTTAGTTTAATAAGTGGCAAATTTTGATTATTTTCCCCCCAATGCTGGGCCCTGCACTCAGAAAAATTGTGCTTGTCAGTGCCCAGAAAACATGCTTTCCAAGAAAATAAGTGCTATCAGTTAGTGCAGTCTGGCTAAGTTGTGAGTCAAATAGCCCTGGAAAATGTACTTATTCTAGGTGCAGTTGCAGGCAAAATGTATGTGTATGAGAGAAGGAAAGAGAAAATTCTTCAGCTGAAGACTGAATATCTGTATACAAACTGTGATTTCAATGAACTTTATTGTACTTTGATCATGATTCTACATTTCAGCTGGTGTCATCTTATAAATAGTAACTGAATTTCATAAGCAAATGGCCCTCCTGAAACAGGCCACAATGGTAAAGTGAAGGGGATGGATCTCTTTTTAGGATGCAAGGAAATCTATTTCAAATTCTATCAGTAGTTCAATTTATTTCCCTGCCCCCCATTTTTAATAAAATATTTAACCCAGCAGCATTTAGCTATAAATTACTATTTACTTCAGTTTTGGAGGGGTTTTATTTGCAAATGTACATTGATATTTGAAAGTATGTTCCAGGCTAGGTGATGTGATGGTGTTCCATTTGCTAAATTTATATGGCACTCATTGAGTTGCTCTGTTTGGCCAGGTGTAGTTCATTTTTGCATATATGCTGATGGATTCAGTGGCAGTGTACAATAAACATTTGAGTTTAAGCATAGAAAGTTACTCTAGTTTGATTGCGGTTGAGAAACATGAATCACAATTTATTTAACAATAAACATGGAGAGTAACAGTAGAAATAATGGCAGTGCTGATCTAACCTGTTCTCCTGATTCCATCCATATCCAGACCATTCTTTGCTTCTTTCTTTTGCCTTTGCTAATCTAAACGACTTCATTTCCCTGCTACTTGGATACTTTCCTCTGCTTGGATGTTTGCCTCTTTGGTTCTGTGTCGTGAAAAATCCCGCAATACTCTCAGCTTGCAGGTTTTACTCGACACATTTTTTTAATATACTATTACCCTGTCGCATGCCACAGAAAGGAAATCCCATGCACATTTGAAAAGCTGTCTTTAAGACTTCAAAAGTCTGCTTTAAAACTTTCCTTTTCAAAGGAGCCTGCAAAAGGTAGACCTTTGGGTCACTAAATGAACTGATGTCAGTGATGCTGCTGATGAACATTGTCATGTCATAATTCTCCATAAGTCTGTACCCTTCCACTGCCTTTTGTTTAGTCCTTGGACTGAAGGACATTCAATCAGGAGTCATGTTTTTGTTCTGAGCTTGTGCAACCCTTATCACAATGAAATCCCGCTCTGCAACAAACACTGCTAGGCTATATGGTAATAAAAATGAACTAACATAAGTAAGCATAGCCTTACTGTGGGGCAAACTGTCAGTTATTACATTATTACTTCTAATTTGTTTATGGTGTGGTCAGTAAAACACAAGAAACTCCTGAATTTTGTTTGATGAAGAATAGAAAGACATCACTCATCTTCTGCAGCATGTCTCCCAAGTCACCAGTTTTCTGCTACTGTTTTTCTTCCTTAGAGTTAGGAGTCCAAATCAGTGCCACATATTCCTAAACAGGGACATCTGTAATGGGCTTCTTGTCCTTTACATGCCTCCTGCCCAGATTCCATCATCACTCTTCTTCTTTCTGTGTTTTTAAATGATTGCATTTCTCATATTAGGCAAATCCTGTCCCTTACCTGGATGATGTCATTAATCTTCTTTTACACCATGATATATTACTAAGTGACACACTGCATTGTATATGTATTGTTACTCTACTCACACGCCTAGTGAAGACATTGCTGGCATGTGGAATACAAACGTCAAGTCAGCTGTGAAAAAGTTCTTTTTAAAAATCATGAAAAGTATGTGTGCCAGCAGGACAGACTGCCCTTTTTACTGCAGATTAAGACACAAAGGGATGAATTTTAAGAGAACCAGCAACACTTGCCAGGGCTATGCTGATTATATTGTTTGTGTATGGTGCTTTATATTCCAGTCTGAGAAATCACTACAGTAGGAATGTGACCTTTTTGGCTCATTTTCAAGTACTAATTGTAAAATTACAACTTTATTCATTGCAAAAAGTTGATTCTTTGTCCGCCTTGGTATTAAACTGAGAGTTCTAAAAGAACTGGTCTTGTTTGTTGTTGAAAGCATAAAAATCTTTTGACAGGCTCTCTGTGTAGCAAAACTCCTTTTTGTAACTAGCCAGAAGGGTGTAAGCAAAAATAACAGCCGTAATTTTGGGGACTGACTGGTATAAAGCATGAAGGATATTATCAAATATTCAGTTTAGTTGAATTTTGCATGTTGCCAGCCAGATGTTACTGTGTCCTGGATGAGCCATTCCATGTCATTCAAAAAAATGGGGAGCAGCACTCAATTTTTGTCATTCAGATAGCAAAGAATTTCATAAATAGAAATGTTCTTTGCAAGCGGGCAATCTGACCTCCTAGCACTGGCTTGGAGACCGTATTGTAAACAGCATTGTCCAGCCAGCATAAAGCAGCATAACGTAGTCATCAATCCTCTTCCCAGTGGTGTTTTACACCACCTCTGGCCTCTCTGTCATGCTACATTTTTGCGTAGGATTAAGGTATCCCTGAACCTTGGGGAACATCCATCCCATACCATTCCTCTCTTGGAGCCTGTAATTTGAGAACCAGCAAGATGCTAATTAAGGGATTGAAGCATATAAATAGTTGGTAGAGAAAATCATAATGGGGACAGAATACTTTTAGTCTTATCTTTAGTTGTCCTCTACCGGATCATGCTTTCACAAACTTTTAGCCCACAACTGGGTCAGTTTTTGAACCATTGCTTATATTTGATCTTTCTTAGTGGCAAATACTGCATTAAGAAACTTGATGACAACTGAGATGGAAAGTGTCTACTCTGGAGGCTTTTTTTTTGTTTGAGGGAGGAAAAGAAGTCAGTGCATTGTAATGATGTTCTGGTGGATAGTAAGTGAAAATATTGTCATTGCTTTGGAGAACAATAGAGTTGGCCTAATTCAAAATATGTCTTTCACGTACTGAAATTCCATTTGTTAAAGCTCTAAATATGTTTTTTATTACTTTCTTATTACCTATTACATTGTAAAATAAATTTATGTATTGTTTATTTTAATGAATATTTAAACAGATTCTCTATTTTTTTCATAAAATATTTTTATGTAATTTCTGAATAATAATTATGAACAACAACATTCACTGTGTATAGAAAATGTTAAATGTAGTACTATTTGCAGACATTAAGACACCAGTGTTATTTGACATGTTTCAAAATCATGACCCCTTTAGAAGACAGACAGCACTAAACATTCCTTCCATAGCAACTATATTCATAGCAGCAACGTACCAGAGTCACTCAAACTTAATAGCCCATCAGACATTCCAGGCTGCTGATAGGTTGTTGGGGTTTCCACTGTCAGATTTTTTCTGCAATTACAATACAGGATAAGCGAGTTGCAATTTTTTTTACTAGTGCGGGTTTTTTGATCAATACTACAGTTTCTGTAAAGAGGGACCTGTGGGTACTAGTGCTAAATTTTCCTTTAAAATGCTGCTATGTAAATTATTTTTTTTTTCCAACAGAAGCTGACAAAAGACTTTTTTTTTTGATTATTTCTTCCTTGCCTCAACTACCTACTGTCAGTTAGGAAGTCCAGAGTTCTGTACTGAGGCGTCAGACTTCTAGTTTGTCTTCTGTGCTGGGAACAGGCTGGAAAGTATAACATGTCAACAAAGCAGTGTGGCTGGTGGCATCATGCATGACAGAGAAGGCCTGATCCCATGCAAGCATTCTGTGAAGTGGAACACTCAAAAGAAAAAACCTTGTTCATTTTTAAAATGTAATTTTTAATGTGTTTTGATAAATATTGCCAGAAATTTGTATTTTAAGCTCATAGAAACCTCTGAATGAAAAACCATATTCAAAACAGTTCATGAGAATACAATTTTCTTGATTTCTCTGAGGCCTTTTTTGAGAAACACAAAACTCCTAAGGAGTGGCAGGAAAGTAGAATATAAAGGGTTCACATTAAAAATTCAGTTTTGTCTTTCCCTTTCAATATTTTTAAGGGTGGAAAGAAAAACGCTCAGATTTTAATTTTCAAGCTGTAAGTCTGTTGTTACACAGCAAAAATATGAAAGCTTTTGTTTACTGCACTCTTATAGTAAGTCATGGCACTGCAGTCTAAATGAGCTTTTTATTCTTGTTACTACAGCATATAATTTAAGTACCTGACTTTAACATGTGAAGGATACTATTGGTTTCAAGGTGCCACCGAGGCCATGGGTACATGAAAAAGTTACTGTGAGATAAGCCAGGGTGCACATTTGCTTTGTCCTAGTGTGTGTAACATTGCCTCTCTGTGCGCTCTCTCTTCATTCTAACTGTGTGCTACTTCACTTCTAACAAGGGGCAAGATTTTCTGCTCCCTCATATATAAACATCTTTACATCAGAGATATGTGCTCCCCTCAACAGATTCCTCTTCTAATTGAAATAACTTAGATGACCTTGTGTCTGGCAAGTTACTCACATCTAAAGCAGTACCTGGTGATGTACTTGTAACTGGTGAGATTAGCATGATATATTTTAGAAAATAATAAGTTCTATGACAACTGTTGCTGTCTGATGCAGAATCTCCTGCTTTAATAGGTTCATAAAAACTATAGCTTTTTTTGTAAATAGATGTCTCTGAAGATTTATATGTCTTTATGTTAATTAATTACCTTTCCTCTTTCATTTAAGCTGCTGTTCTCAGATAGATAACAGGTAACAGACTGAAACACTCTAAATGAAGGGGGAAAATCACAGAATTATGAATTAATGTAAACAAATATGAGGAAAAAGAGGCCCAAATACTGTCAGACCAGTCTTGCATTATAGAATTTTGAAGTGTCAGTGAATGAAAATTGGGCAAGGAACCTCAAATTATGTAGACTCAACAGAGGCTGGGTCCATAATAGGAGAGTATAGGAATTTCATTTCCTTCTAGAGCTTAATGCAGTAAAATCCCTTGGTGTTATATACTGGTAGCTTAGTGTACTAGATGAGGCATTTTCTTTGAAGACATAAATTGGTCATAAATTTTGGTTAGGCTTGTGACCTTAAGGATGACTCTTACTGCTGGTAAGTTTGTTTGCTTGTTTCTTTGTTGTTTTTTGCACATTGCTGTAGAGAAGTAGAAACTTTGCAAGAAGAATTAAACTGTCTTGCTTAATTTTTTACTTCTATGGTATTGCTATTCTAATTTCAAAGACTTCTATTATCTTCTCATGCAGAAAAACATTGTAACTTTTACTCTTCATTCTTTTAAAGGAATGGTTATTTTAAAGATAATAATTCAGTTTCCTGCTAACACTAAGGTAAAGATTGGAACTTCTCATTAGATTCCATGCAGAATGTAAAGGTTTATACTTCAGCACAGAGAGAGGGTGTATCACCAGAATATCCCTCTCCTGTTCACTCAAGGGAAAGAAAAACTCCTCTTTTTTGTATTTTAGGATAGTCCTGTTTTAAGAACTAGTCCATGGAGCAAGAGTTTAATGTCATTGCTTCAACTGCAATGCAAAGGGAAACTGGAACATGAAAAAAAGCACAAGCAAAGAAATACTATTCTGGGATTTGAGTGTTCTGGAGTTAATTTACAACAATAAATAATTTTGCTTCCCTCACAAATCTCATATAAAAGTAAGTAGTATGCAGAAAAATAAGCAATAACTCAAATGGCAGGAAAAAACCCAGCTGTATTTCCTGCTTTGCTGGGGCCTGTGCTATAGCCTAGTTATTGAAAAAGCAAAACTGCCCCTGAAGTGAACCTCGAGAAGCAGTACAGCAGAGCCGTGCTGTAACCTGGTGTACAACATGGCCACCTTTCTCCCCAGGCCCTGTTGGAGGTTTGGAGTGTGCAATAGAAGGGAGTTTTTTTCAGGGACTGGCTGTAAGATTTCAAGTTATTTAATATACACGCTTGATTGTGGAGATCAGATACACCTTTCTGACTGCAAACATTGGGTCTTGTGAAGGACTCCAGTGTTGCTCTAGGAGCAGAGAGAGTACCACTCTTCTGAATGGGACTCTGAAACAAAAAAGAATGTGTGAAACCATATCACTTGTAACAACCTCCAAATCCCTTTTTGCAAAAATCAGAAAAAAACCCCATGAAATAGGCCTACTTCCCACTTTTCTTCCTTGAGGAGGAATTGGTAATTTTTTCAGTCTACACAGTGAGTAAGTTGCTGTTATTCCTGGGGCTGTCAGTCTGGAACCACTCTCTGTTTATCTGAGGACTCCAAAAATATGTTTTAAAAAAGTTGTGTCCATTGTCAGTTCAGAGAGGCAAGTTACGACATGTACCAGTGATCCCAGAAACAAAACAAATATCATTATATTTGGTCACCAACATCTGCACAATTCACATTATTAAAGTCAGGCCAATATCTCAGATTATACAACAAAATGAGCCCTTTTATTTTTGAAATAAAACAGTTGACTTTTTAAAAAAGTTCATACAATACAGCTTTATGCTCACCTGAAGATCTCAGTTCCCTCATGTAATTTCTCCAAATATATATATATAAAGATTCTTCAGAGAGTAGAAAATAAATTCCTGAAAAGACATAGGAAACCCCTCCAGAGCAAACAATGAAGCCTCTTCATTTCAGAAACTGTTTCTCTTCTCAAAGGCAAAGGGGATTTGATGGACCTGGCAGACTTAATTCCCAAGCCAAATTCCTCTTACAGACAAAACCTGCTGGCTAAGCCATTCTTTCATATTCAACGAGCTCCAACACAGCCTCTGATCCAAAGCTGGCAGTTTGACACAAGAAGAGAAGTGATTTCTCAGGTGAATATATTGCAAACCATGTCTCATCTCTAAACATCTAGAGTTTTTTTTCTCACATGCTGAGCAAGGGGAGTAACGTGGGCCCCTGTGGTATCTTCTCTGTTTGAGGGGGCAATGACTCATCATTATCTTGTGAGTTTTCACGGAAGAGAAGGAATGGAGCCACTCAAGAGGTATTCTCTCTTGCTGGTAACTACAAATATCTCAACAAAGTATCAGATCTGGATATCTCAAAGGATAATGGTTAATCAAAAATAATCTGGATTCTAATTTCCTTTTGATCCATAGCTGGGTTGCTGCATACCCTAGATGGTAACATGACTTCTCAGGCTGACAGAAATGTAAAGCCTCTAAGTTGTTGGAGTGCCATGTTTTTTTAGTGAATTTTCTGGGGAAAAAAAATCAGTTTATTAGTTTGCAGCTATCAAGGAAATGATCACATACAGCTGTTTTTGTTTCTCAGCTCATTGTTTATCTGCACTGATAGAGAGAATTTATATCCAGCAGAAGCCATGCACCTCACCAGCTTTTACTAAGCATGTGTTGGTACCTTGCTGATTTAAAAAAAATAACTGGTACTCTGGAATGCTGTCATGACACAGCAGTCGGGATTCAGGCAAACTGCACTTGCCCTCTGATACTATTTGTTTCTGTAAGAATGCACTGTTTTGAGATTACCGCTGAGCAATCTGATTTCCAATTCCTCACAGAAATCACAAACAATTCAGCTTTCAAATGAGTGGAGGCAAGTAGGATATGTGAAGTTGTTATTTATCACAAACTGTACTGCCATTGGGATTTTTCAGACATTAACATGGAGCCATGGCCTACCTTTTACATACGACTTCTCCTTGCATGGATTCTAGGCATTCTCTAGCAATGAATGCCTGTCCCATTCACACATGGAGCTCCAGCACAGGGCTCACGGACTCCTGCAATGAGAGGGTTCACAGGTCCAGCCCTTCTCTGTACTCAGCCTTGGTCAGTGTTTTAACAAGTTCTGAATATGGCTTAGTTGTTCTTCATTATCATGCTTTCCATTCTGAATGTCTTTCTCAGCTTGGACTTTCCCTCTAACATCTTGCTTTGTGATTTGTTCTCTTAGCTATCTTTATGGCTATGTGCTTTATGTAAATCCCCAGTGATACTGCTTTTGCTTTCTTCTTTTCATCAGCCATAAGAAAATATTTTCTGGTGTTTTCAGAAGGTTTCCTCACAGCCTTCCTCCTTTCCTCATCTTAGTAAAATTAATGCTGAATTCCCTGAAGCTATTCATGTCTTCTTAAAGTAGCTTCCTGTCCCTCTATGTTGTGTATGATTGGTCCTAACAGCCTGTACTTCTCATAATGTCATTTCAAGTTCAAATGATGAAATTATGGTTTGATGAGGCATTAGTTTCAGGGAAATGGTGATATTGAATCTGTGTTTGTCCACCATGTTTTTAACAGAACAAAGCCAGTAACAGGTTTTTAAATGTTATTTGGTGCTTCCTGAGTTTATACTTGAAGTTTTTCTGCAGAAAAACTATATGTAGAGCTACTTAATATAACCAGAGGCTTTAAACCAAAGACAAATGGAAATAAAAATGTGCCACAAAAATGGCAACTAAGAAATTGGACAACTTCTCAATCCTTTATGCCAGTAGTTTGCCTAAGAACTGAGTTAAGACTTTCAAATTTAGCCTAACATGATGAATTTGTCAAATGTGCTGAGCATCCTGGTCTGATCTTAAAGCTGATCCTGCTTTGAGCAGAGGGTTGGACTACAGTCCTCCTGAGGTCCCTTCACATCTGAATTGCCTTATGACCTTTTTGTGACTTAGCTGATGAGAAAGAATGATGGAGATATCGGTGAAACCTGGAATGCATTTGCTGGCCCACGTGCTGTTGTGCTTGTTAAGAGAT
This sequence comes from Dicrurus megarhynchus, assembly GCA_013399195.1. Taxonomy (NCBI): domain Eukaryota; kingdom Metazoa; phylum Chordata; class Aves; order Passeriformes; family Dicruridae; genus Dicrurus; species Dicrurus megarhynchus. Next base: position 925,961 of record VXAD01008917.1, on the reverse strand, counting down.
ACCAGTGCTCATGGGGGAACTTTAAAGGGTGTTTTAGTGCAACTAACTCACTTGTGTCACCAGTTTTCTGCTTAGTTCCATTTCTTGTTATCGATGTAAGAAACACTTAGCAAGTCACAGAGCAGACTGGGAGCTTCTGATAAACTTTTTTTAGCAAACTATGGAAGTGTGTCACTTTGAACTACACTTTTATTGAGCTATTATAGCACTACAATTACCTGGAGTTAGAAAATAGTTTTCTGTCCTAATCATGATTTTCCCAACAAGGTCCTAATTTCACTCTGTGGAAGTACAAAAGCAATTGAGGAACCATTTTAAATTTTAATGAAGAGAAATGTCCTTCTTTCTAGGAGTTGATCTGCTTCTCTATGTGGTGGTCAGCTAAGTGGGCAAAGTTTCACCTTCTATTGCACTACTGTCATCATCAGAAGGTTCATAGGCTTCAGCTGCTCCCATGCAGCACAACCACTCTAAGTTTCTCAAGGGATTTTCTGCAGTTGATCTCCAGAGGTAGTTTACTATTGGCTCTAGTTTCTGTGGATGGCCTGTGGTTTACTACAGTGACATCTTGAACTCAATAATATTACATTCCATGCACTTTCTTGCAGATTGATAGGTATAAAGCTTACATGAAGATCATGTATGACCACAGGAGCTTGTACCTCATGTTATGTGGTTATGATCTTTGCCACACAACATGTATATCTGTTCTGGAGTGCTGGTTCATTAACAGTGACTTCACAGTAAAATTATGCTTTTTTTGGTCAATATCGTGTGCATGGTTCTTAGGCTGAAAATATGGAAGATGGGATAGTGAATAGCAACTGAGGCCAATAATGTGAATCACTGGCATTTTGAAGCTTGTGCAGGGCATAATTAATTAATCTTACAGTTTTTGACAGCATCTGTTTACTGTGTCACAGAAACAAGTTACTTGCTCGTTATGGGCACCTCATGACTTACTAAAATTTAGTTTTGTCTCACACATCATGTATCATAAAACTCGAAGTCAACACCGTGCAACTGAATTGGGCACCTCTACACCTCTTTTCTTGCTGTTATTATTTTCTGAGGGAACACTTAGTGGTAAAAAGACAACTAATATGTCAAATGAGACAGTAAATTGATTTTTCATGTCAAGCTCATTTAAAACAACTTTTCAACTGCAACATTCACGTAACTTTGCACAAGTTTTTATACCTAATCATAATAAGTCCACATTTACAGGGATATTGTCAAGCTGTGCATGAGGTTACATATCCATTAGGCTGAGTTCCCTGTTCTGTGAAATTCAACACAAGCAAAGATCCACCCTGAGAATTTACTTCAAACCTTTTCTGAAAACGAAAAAGTTAAGAATCTTGGGAAAGTCCATCGAAGTGGATGCTTATGTGATACAAACTAATATCCAGCAAGTTTTGTCAAGACACAGCACATTAGTTGCTTGTGGAATCTGAGCGTATCATTTGAGGAAACATTAAATTTTCTGCATGTACATATTCCCTACCCATGACCACACAAAACTACTGGAAAAAATGTATCTGTTATGTTTCAAAGCAGAGAGCTGTATCTATTTCCTGATTTTATCCATAGTTGCATCCTAATACAAATATCTATTCTATTTTGATTTCATACCCCCAGGCAAATGCATTTAACTGCAGTGCACTGGCTGAGAGCTCTGTTTCACATTCTGTACTAGGATATAAGGTTTTTAAGAACATACAAAGTGTTCACTTGTGGATTCAATCATGGCAGTGTGCCTGGGAGCAGCATTGCAGCCTCTCCAGAGCAAACTTAAATGATTTAGTGTAAAATTTAGACTATAGCACAAATGAAAACTAGGCGAAAAATGTCAATAAAATTGCAAGGGAGAAGTAAAGACTCTTCTAGCACCTTGAAACATTAGCAATTTTATTCAGAAGAAATTGCAGTATATGCACACTTCCATCACATGAAAGGTCATGAATCTGCCTTCCACACTCAGTTGAGCTATTATATTAAATAAGAAAATTCACCCTGGCTGTGGCTGTACTTGTGTACACCCCTGTATGCTTCCCAAGGGAATACTGGAAGAGTGGATGGCTGTAATATATTCTCTCTCACCCATGTACCCTTGCTAATCACAGCACTTATTTACCAAGAAACAGACAAACAAACAAACAAACAAAGTTGTATTCTTAAGTAATATCAGAAGTATTTGAAAATATCAAAAGTAATGCCAAACTTGGCTAAAGTTGCAATTATGTGCTCCCTTCAACCAAGATGCCCATATTTATGGGCACTCATACCTGGAGAGGTATCTGGGCCCTAATACTCCAACTCAATGCACGTACTGTTTCTCTGGCATGCGTACATTGATGCCCATCTGCTGGAGTGGCATTGTGCCACTTGCAAGGTAACAATGCAATTTCAGCCGAAGATACTTGCCAAGCACAAACAGGTTTGTAAGCTGAGCCTTCAAAACACGGTGCTGAGAAAGATCTTTCCTTCAAAGATCCCTTTGGGAAAACACCCACCATATTATTCCTATATGCATGGGTTTCAGTACTCAATACCATGTCTTTTTATATCAAGTATAAGATACACACAATGGATTGCTATTGTTATCCCAAAATAAACAGCATTTGTTCTACGCAGTTGATGAGACTGAAGTTATAGAATCTCAGCAGTAATTAAGATTGTATTAAAACAATAATAAGAACAACAACAACAATAATAACAATAATAATGGTAGTAGCATTACAACTGCATTGCTAGCTGCTCTTGAAGACAGAGCAGCTAAGGAGTTAAAAACCTGATATTCATTACCCATTCTCAGTTGATCTTGAATCTACTGAATTTTCACTGTAATGAATCTTACTTTGTAAAAAGGAAAAATTCAGTAATTTCCAGCCAAAGTAACAGTAACAGGCTGAGGTTGAAAGGCCTCTCTGGAGTTTGTCTAGGGCAACTTGTTTGCTCAAAGGTTGGTCATCTAGAGCCAGTTCCTAAGGGCCGTCTCAAGCTGGGAGTTGAGTTTCTAAGTTGAGTTTCCATCTCTAAGGGTGGAAACTTCACAGCCTCTCTGTACAATTTGCTTCAGTGTTTGACTATCCTCACAGTAAAAAAGTGGGCTTTTATGTTTAAATGAAATTTCCTGTATTTCAATTTGTGTCCATTGCCTCTTGTCCTTCCACCAAATACCATTGGCCTTATTTAGTTTTTGCTCTCTCTTAAGATACTCATACACACTGATGAGACCCCCGTGAGCATTTGTCTCTCTCAGCCTCTCCTCATAAAGATGCTTCAGTGCCTTGTTGCTAGATGAGCCTCAGTGAGTCTGTATCTTTCTTATACTGGAATGACCAGGAATTGACCCAGCACACCAGATGTTTCCCACCAGGGCTGTGTAGTGGTAAAGGATCACACCTCTCTCAACATGCTGGCAACACTATTCCTAATGCAGCATAGGATACCATTGGTGTGCTTTGCCATGATGGTACATTTCTGGCTCATGTTTTTCTCCAGAGTCCCCAAGTCCTTTTTTGCAGAGCTGATTTCCAGCTGGTTGGCACCTAGCACATACCAGTGCACAAAATCCAGATGCAGGACTTTGCATTTCTCTTTGTTGAACTTCCTGTTCCTGTTGGTCCATTTCTCCAGCCTGTTCAGGTTCCACTGAATGGGAATCCAACCATCTGGCATATCAGCAGCTCCTCCTAGTTTTTCATCCTCTGCAAACTTGAGGGTGTTGCTCTTCTGTCACCCACTTAGCTAGTCACTTCATCATAGAATGCTATCAAGTTTGTGAAGCTCAATATCTCCTATGAGAATACATTCTGTTTATTCCAAAACACCTTATACTTAATGTGTCTGGAAATGGCTTCTGGAATTGTATGCAACACTATTTTCCCAGGGACCGAGGTGAACCTGACTGCTCTGTAGTTCTCCAAATCCTCCTTCTTGAAGATACCTCACTTTTGCTTTCTTCTGATCCTCAGGAAGCTCCCTTGATCACCATGATCTTTCTAACATAATTGAATTTGGCCTCACAATGACATCAGCCAGCTCCTTTGGAACTTGTGTGGGCATTCTACCAGGTCCTATGGACTTAAGTATGTCCAATATGTTTAATGTTCCTTAGCAAGATACTCTGCTATACCGGGTAAGTAATTTTTCCAGATTTTCCTACTAGTTCTTACCTGGAGGAAGCATATTTGGCTGTGCTGCCTCACAGACCATCATTCTTGGGTTGGAGCTTGTAGTGGGGTAGTTCAACTTACTGGAAACATGATAGATTATGAAACAGTAAAATATTATCACAGTTCAAAAATACTATCAAGTCCAAGATTATGAGAGACACTGCATTCTCACCTTCAGTTTTAGGGTATAGCTTTTTTCCACAGAATTTTTTAAAAAATACTATCCAGGAGGTATCTTTTAAACCACATCAGGCATTGGAACAGGGTGCCAAGGGAAGTGGTTGAGTTGCTGCTGTTCCTGGAGGCATTTAAAAGACATGTAGATGTTGCTCCTTGGGACATTGTTTAGAGATGGATTTGGCAGCACTGGGTTAATGGCTGGACTTGATGAGGTCTTTTCCAACCTGAACAATCCTATCATTCTATGTTACATTGCAGTATTCACTATTTTAGATTGAAAAAAATTACTATATGTGTTGAGAAGTTTATAGTAAATATATATAATATTATAAATAAAAATGTCAAATGTTATGAAAATGTAAGTGAGTGCTTTAACTACTAGATAACCAGCTAGTTACCTCACTTGCTGATTTTTAGATATAGTCACACACTTAGCCCTTCCTTGCCTATGCTCCTGTGTTTAATTGCTCCTCCTGTAAAGGTAAAGGTTACTGGTAAAAAGCAGGGATAAAAAAGAGAAGCAGAAACTAGATTCTCTCTAGTGCAGAATGTTTAACTGCTAAAAGGAGTTCAATTTTTTTCAGGATCAAATCCTGTATGCCACAATCTGATCTTTCTCAATCATCCTTGTTGCTCATGATTTTAATATTCTTTTATTCCATATAAACTTCAAACCCTCAAAAGAAACTCAGTGAGGCACAGGAGGCTACAGTGGAACGGGTTGTGCTATTCATAAAATGATGGGTCAAGAGGATGAACATTCTTGTGTATTCATTTGTGATTTACCCCAGTGGTTTCAAGCTTGAGAATGTTATCCTGTCAATAAGTCTTCTCAAAAGTTAAGTTTTGCAAGCTGGTACGGGACTTAAAATCTTATATTCTGCCTACTTTAAGTGAAAATTAAAGACAAATGTGTATTTAAACCATGGTAGCCATGGAATGTGAAGAGGCTAGTATAACTTAATATTTGTGTATACATCTCCCTCACTAAAATTCAAACCACCGAGCATTTAGGAACTTGCATCCTTGACTTTTTCTTCATAAAGCCATTTCATGTTTCCACAGAAGACACAGGATAGGCATACCTTCCCGGCATAACTTCTAATGAAATTTTTATCCTGCTTGGTTCTTTCAGATACTGACAAGCAAAAGCAAATTTCAAGACTTTTCTACAGTTTTGGTGTAGGAAACACTGTTGTTTTTTCATGGCTCCATCACAGAAAATCTAGAACAAAACCCCACACATGTTAAATTAAAAAAAAAATCCGGACAGAAGAGTAACACAGGACCGAACTAAAGATTGAGCGGGGCTTAGGAGGAGGAGTCACTCACCATATACACTAACTAGCCCTCCAGAGATGGGGAAGGCAAAACCCCTGCATTCTTTGTGGGGAACTGGATATAAACCCTTGATCCAGTGACTATGAAAGCAAGTTATTAAACACATTTCCAATAAAGGCAACTTTAGCAAGTGAAAAAAATTGTTTTCAAATAAGAAGTACAGAAAAAATAACAAATTCATTTGTTCCGCATGTAACAATTAATGAAATTCCAAGATTTTCTTGCATGTTACCTTAATATTTAAGTAAAGGTAAGAAGATGAATTTGAAGTAAATGATATACAAAGGATGGGTTTTGACACACTTCTTGGACCTGCAGACTTGGTCTAACCCAGATGACAGCACACATTCTTTTGTCTAACGTGAATAAAAAGGTACTATTTGTATACTCTTTAGCCTATCTAGAAGAAAAAATAGAAAGAGGATTGTCAAGAATTCTGATTAATTCAAACTACCATGTCAAATCATTAAACAGTGGCCAGTTTGGCAAGGGTCCAAAAGGAGGAATTCTGCAAAGATCTTACTAGTACTTAAAATGGAGGAAAGGCATTAACGGAGGGAAGAAATTAGTCTGGGATAAAAGGAAGGGGGCTGGTGGTGATGGAAAGGTTAAAAGAAAGGGAAAATGTGATGGAAAATTATTTTGTTTAAAAGCTGGCATTTGGTATTTTCAAAGGGCAAAATGTATTTTTTGTTTTATGACAAATGAATGTAAAAATGTGCATGCCTTGTGGCCTAGAGGACAAAACAGTAGGATCAATGTTCTTTTTGTACTCTATGAAGCTTGAGATTAAAGTCCCCACTGATAAACTGAACATTCTTTAAAAGTGACCAGAAGCAAACAGTGTCTGTTTGCTGCTACTTTATTAGAAAGATACCACTGAGAATAGCTAAGAATACTATTTGATCTTAAACAGGTTGACCAAATTATTGCAGTTGGCTCCAGTACATGAGATGCCTTCTGCAAATTATTGTTTCTGGTTATAAACCTTTATAATATCTCAGAATGAATTATGTATGTATTTCATGTTTTCTTTTCTTTTATCAGCCTTGATGTTCTCATTTCAAGTTTCACCCTAGCCTCCTAATAATGCAATATTGAGGCCATTCAGACACTAATTATGCCTCCATGGCTTTCTTGAAATGACTAAATCAGCATCAGTTCTATAATTATCATTAGTAAGTTTGTATCTGAGCCTCACACTACATGAAAAGCACAACTTTAAATGATTTATGAATATATGCATCTGTAACATCGAATGTGCTCTTTCTAATACTATACATGCAGGAGGCACAGAGATACTTCAGACATATGTACACCTGTATGTATGTTCTCAACTTCACTGAACTCTGATGGGTATCTTACACAAACACAGCCTGATTGCATAAAAATTATTGCAATGTTGTTTTCTTAATAGATATATGTGTGAGATACCATCAAAATGTGTGTATTTAAGCATCCTGACTATTTAAATAGTACAAAATATAAGCAAGTGTTCATCAAGACTACTGTTCAGACTTGATAATTTCCTAATTTTCTTCACATTTATATAAAGTCTAGCAAGAATGACTGGCAGGACAGAAAGAAGTATACATATACAATTGCAATTCCTCTATATTTTTGTTGTTTCTCCCTTTGAATTATTGATGTTGCCAGTAGTCATTTGTCAAGTAAACAAATCAAGATACATATACTATAGTGTTACACTTCTGTGTGTTTGTAAACTGTTTGTGCTGCATAATGCTTACATTTCAAGTAAAAGCAAAAATAAAAGGAGAATACTCTAAAATAAATAATATTCCTAAATTTTTAATAACAAAGTTGTGAAGAATAATAAACATACAATTTAAAAATAGTACATAAAGAGAGCTTATAGACAGCTTTGAGTCACTTATACCCTTCAGAATCACCTCTTCATTTGGGAACTGAGAAACATAAGTAGACCTACACAACACAGCATCTTGTGAGAGGGCACAGAAGTTCATAGCCCAGTTTGGTCTCTGATAACAACTGATTTCTGAATTTCTCTCCTCCCTCCTATCCTCTCTCCCAGTACAGATTCTTTGTTTTGTATGAAAGTTGTGCTGATCACTGGTATTTTATGACCTACATTATTACCCTCTAGGTAGCAGAATGATAGTGCCAAACTAATTATTGCATTGTCTAATTTTAAATCCAGGTCTAGCGAGATTAACAACTTGCACATTAATTCTGAGCATCAACAGTGCACCTAACATAATGCAGTTTTAAATGAAAGAAGCCTGCTCTGAAAACTTTTATATACTTTCATCTGGATCATCAGCTAATGTAAATTACTACAGCACCATTGACTTCAATGGAATTATGCCAGTCTTCCCAACTGGATGATTTGGCCTTTTTTTTTTTTTAAGTTCAGGAAATGTTTCTGGTTTGAGCCATGTGAATGTCAGAGGGGAAAACACTGATTTCACTTATAAATGTAAGATCTCATCTACGTAAGCCCAGAACGTGTCTGTTAAACTCAGTGGATTAATTCCAGATTTTCATCCCTGTAAATGAGATCAGAATTGGCTTGGAATGTGCTTTTGGTTCCTTGATATCCCCCTCCCCCAATACAAATACTCTCAGTATAGAGAAGGATTTTTCAGTTCTTCCTAATTAAAATTTAAAAGAAAAAAAAAAGATAGAAAAAGAAGGACATTCACAGTCATGGAAAGTGTGAAAACTGCTTTGTAGATAGGTAGAAAACCAGACTTGGCAGTGTGTCCTTACTTGCTGTTTCATCCTGCTAATTTTTGTGAAGAAACTTATGTGTTGGAAAAACATAGAAGCTCCCTGTATCTGAATGCTGTCAACAGTCAGGCAAATTTGGATCTAAAATGTAGCTTCAGATCCTAAAAGAAAATATTAATTTCATGTATTGAAAAGAGAAACAGTCCTGGAGAAGTGCTGAACCATGTCAGTTTAGCGAGAAAATTAAATAATTAAGTGTGTAACACAGTGGGTATAAATTTTCATTTCATTGGAAAGCTGCTGAATTGAAAAGATTCTTAGACTATTTAACTATCCTTTCAGCTGCATGGAAAGAAACAATGTCATCAACAATCCCCTCCCCATATATTTGGCATAATAACTGGCAGAAAACATATAATAAAAACATTTAGTTTGGTATATTATATCCCCAGAATCAGAATCCTATACACCCAAGGCTGTGGTACTAATGGCATCCTCTGCATCGCTGCTGGAGGGCTATGTTGACCCCCATGATAATATTCTGCAGTACTTTAACTCATGTTTAATTCTGATTAAGTTGTGCAATTGTATCAATTTAAGGTCAAAGTCTTGAATAAATTCTTCTGTGAGAACTACTAGCAGGTCTTTTAAAATTAAAAGGACTCACGCGTCTAATGGTCTTAGGAGAATAGAATTACAAACGGTGATCTTTAAAATAAATTGTAATTTTATGGATACTTATCAAGAGAATTTATTGTATTGGTAATTTGCTATATTGTAAGTACTGCTGCCAGTTTAGTGACTTGTAACCAAAGAAAAGAAAGCAGCAGCTACTTATTTTTGTCCTTGCCTTTGGTACTGTTGATTTGAAGTGAGGAGAAGGTTTCTACGGGATATTTAAGATTTGTGATGTCTTACTGTGCAGTAGGGATGACCTGCAAGTTGTCATGCTCTGGCCCTGATCCAGCAAAGCACTTAAGTGTGTGCTTAACTTTGAGCATTCAAGTTCCATTTACTGTAACGTGATTACTCACGTGCACAAAATTAAGCACGGACTTAAGTGCCTTGTTGACTGCAGTCAGTGCTGTGCATTTAGCAAATTTGATCTTTCAAAGGAAGTTAGAAGAAGAAAGTACAAGTTAGCAAGATTTAATTGTTACATTACACACAGTGCCGATGGATGCTCTTTCTAAGAGTACAAAACCCAACAGTTTTAATTTACTTTGTTAAGTTCTTTGCCTCCTAAGTGAGACAATATATTACTTGCAATGGAAGAATAGCATATGTAGAACAGTTGTGTTGCTCACGTTATCTGAACAGAGATGTTTGAAGTCTGAATAGTTTTTTCTTTTTTCTTCTTCAAAAATGTAAAATAAGCTTGTCTGAAATGTTGGTGCTTTTGCATGTTAGAAAGGTATTTTATTTTGAATATTTGATTAAGGCTCATAAACATGACTTTCTTAAAAATGAATACCTAGCAAGAATGAAAAAAAATTCACCTGTTTGAAAAGCTGTAGAGAATGAAAAGCTTTAGAGAAGACTGAACAGATAGATTGATAATGTTATTTCAAGACTTAAATACACCCACATCAACACCAAAGGCAATATTTAAAACATTAATAATAAATTATTACATATATATTGTATTATAGGTCATAAACCTTGTTTTAATTTTCCTATTAAAATAATTTCATACTGTGAAGATCAATAACATGGTGTCGGGGTGTTATTTAGAGGAAGATATTTGTCTTAAAGTAAGGGAACTTCTACACATTAAAAGAAAAAAAATAGTCAGTAAAAATTTGCTTCTAAAGCAACAGCAAATAAAGCCCTTTGGGTATTTTATCAGACATGCAGGTCCTATAGCATGTAATTTTTCAGGGAAACTTTTTCATGTGCATTTGTGACTTTGGACAAGTCTACTGTTCTGCTAAATTTCTTTTTTTCCCTTTGATTTTGAAGTTGATTCCATTGTAGGGTAAATGAGAGAATTTTTAATGTACACTTGGAGATGAGATACAAAGACTTTTTGATATCAAGTGCTTGGAAAAAGTACTTGGGAAAAAATTGCAGTTTTGCAAGCATGCTATTATTTGATTTTACTGTTCCACTCCCTCTCCAAAATAAAGTGTTGGGGTTTTATTTTTTTCTTTCTAGGCACTGTCTAAATTAAGTCATTAAGTATTAAGCATTATGTAAAATACACTTCGGTTATTGGTAATCATTAACTGTGGGCTCTCTAGTGGGATATTTAGAGTCAAAGTTTCATTGTAAGAACCTGTTTCCAGTTGCTTGTTAGTTTCTCAAACATAAACAACTGGGCAGCAATTTTCATGCCAAATATCTGCCTTGGGCTGTTTTTTCAAAACTTTGAGCAAATGTGGTCAGCTGATTCTCAGAATGCACTGAGGGAAAATCTGGTTTGCTCATGTTAAGAAATTTTTGAAATATTTTGTTGACTACTTTCTTGTAGTGGGACTTGGTGCTTGGGAAGGCATATTCCTCTTCCACCAGCCTATGAAAGTCTTCCTCAGTCTGGAGAAACCTGAGCCTCTGTAAAATTGTTTGCATATTTCATTTGCCACTTCTTCAAAGATTCTGTGTGCAGTAGGTGTATTTTTTCCTGGGGCTTGCAGATCTGAGCAGGATTTGCTCTCAGTTTTTTCTTTCCAGTTGCCAGTGGTGCTAAATACAAAGAGAATAAACGTGTCCATCAGATGTCCTCCATCTTCTTCCTGCAAATCACCTGAAAACATGGAATAGGAAGCAGTTTGATCCGAATTCAGAAAAGGGAGACCATTAAGGAAAGTGAAAAAAAGAAAAGCAACTAAAGAAAATGTGTCCAGACACAGGAAAAAGGCACAAGTCAAAGGTCATAAAATGTGATGGTAGTTTAGGAAAAGGACTTCAAGAGTGAGACTGGTACTAGACAGGGGTGCAAATGGGATGGATTGCAATTGAGATATGGAATCAGGGAGAAAGATGCTGGCTGCAAGGCAAAGAGAGTATTTGTAAGACCAAGAAGGAGTTAGAGACAGGAAAAAGAGAAATAATGTGTTTGTAGCTGTCATTCCTGTGTCTTGGTCTTGTTGGACTGTCAAATGTCTCTGAATCCTTCTGGCCTTGTGTGGGCACCTCATCCTCCTCTAGTTCAAATAAGGAGAAGGTGTTTTAAGTGAGAACAAGTTATTAATGTATTTGTTAAGTCAAACTACAGGGATTAGTGTGGTTTTAACCAGTTAATGAACAACACTGTGAAAAACAAAAGAAGATAGAGAACAAAAACCCTAAAAACATTCAATTCCTTCCTAGAGTTCCCCAAGAGGGACTTTCTGTATTAAAGCTTGCTTTAAAAAAATGAGGAATTGTAGTAAAAATGCATTTGTGACCAGGGTAAAAATATAAAGCACTCAAAATTCAAGAAATGCCAGAAGGCATATGTCTGTCAGATATTTATGTGACAAACATCTATATATTGTTCTGTTATACAGAGCACTTGCTAAATGAATATTTTTGTTGGATATTGTGAACAATTTCTCCTCCAGGACTAAAATGGAAAATAGAAGTGACTTCAGTGGACCAATACTTTTATGATGCCAAAACCATCAATATTCAGCAAGATTGTAGAGAATGACCAGTAAAGGGTTTGTCTAGAAATCTCACTGAAATAAAGGTGATTGATTAATACAGAATTGGAAATGTACAAAGAAGAGAACAAAAATATCGGACATGCTAGCCCTTTAAAGCCCCAGAATCTAAGCCAAAGTGGTTACAAGTCATAGAAGTGATCTGTTTTTACACACAGCTAAAATGCAAAGTGCCTCTATGGAAAGATGTTCTCTATATAATTTTTTTCTTTCTGACACAGTCAGGAATGACACTAAATATGGCCTACGGTCATAGAATCATAGAATAGTTTGGGTTGGAAGGGATCTCAAAGTTTGTCTAGTTCCAATTCCCCTGCCATGGGCAGGGACACCTCCGACTAGAACACGTTACTCAAAGCCTCACCAAACACCTTGAACACCTTTGGGGATGAGGCACCCACAGCTTTTCTGGGCGATCCATTCCAGTGTCCATTTTATTCACAGTAAAAAATACCTTCCTAATATCTAATCTAAGCATATCCTCTTTTAGTTTGAGAAGTCAAGTGATGTTTTGTTAGGCCAGGTACTGTCCAGTTCCTAAAGCAGCAGGCTGTGTGCTAAGGAGCCCAGGAAGACTTTATGCATTCCTGGCTTAGTCACTGACCTAAGGCTTAGATGTATTTGAAGTGAAACTGTGCAGAACAGTGGTATGGCTAGAAGGAAGGATTTCATCCCTTGCAATCTCCTGGGAAGAACGTAGAAGTAACATGTAACAATATTTGGAATGTATAACTCCTCTGTGTTTAACCATTGTCCCATTGTTTGCTATGGGACTTTTATACGACATTAGTTCAACTGAATGTCAGTTGCCGGTATGCAAAACAGAGACAATTACTTATGATATATATTTATAATTGCTTTAGGGCCACACAGGTGTCATTGCCTCTTGGAATCTGAGCTCCAGCTAGCTGAGGCATTGCACTCATACTGACACACAAGACTGTGGTCTGAAAAGGCAGCAAGTGAACGTTTAGCTGCAGAGACTGGAGTTCTGTATGATGACCACTCTAGTCAGAGAGGCCCAGGAGGGGCTATCATACCACACACATTCTGGAAAAGTCCCAGCATGTAGGATCTGGAGTCACCTCAGCTGCTCAGTGGGGATCCAGGTGCTATAAACATCTGATTTGTCTGAGCTCTTAAACAGATTGTGCTCCTCACAAAGGAATAAAATAATACATACAGTCACCAATGACCAAAATTCCAAAAAGAGCACTTGCAGCCTGTTTATTGCAGCATATCCTAGAAGGCAATGACAACTGTGGTTGCCCCACATGAGGTCTGAGAGTGGGAGACTGGAAGCATTTCCCAGCACAGAGGGAGGGAGACAGGCAGGAGGCCCTGCCCTGGAGGTCTGCACTGCCAGCACACAACGGGGAGTACAGGTGCTGCCAAATTTGAGCATTAGAAGAACTCAGACATTGTCTGCCATTTTGAAAATTTGTTCTCATTTACAAATAAAATCCATATAATTAACGTAAAGTCACTAAAGAATGTATCACTGAACACTGTTGTTTTTATTATAATTCTTAAAAGACTTTACTAGACCTACCAAGTAGAAACTACAAAGTTCACATGCATCACATCAACATCCCATAGGAGCATAGTTAGATGTTTCTGTTCTTTGTTTTCTGTGATTTTTGTTTTGTTTCCATAATTCAGTTGGTTTAAATGTTATTAATCTAGATTTGCTGAAAAGGTCTGTGAACCTTTCAAAGAATCTGGTCTGAGTTCAGAGTTTGTAACAAAACCTGAAACCAGGCAAGTTTTATGTGGTTTTGAATTTCATTGTAAACGTTTCACCTAGATGGTGAAATAGGCTCCAAGTAACATTCCCAGTTTGCAAGTCTGTGAGAATTTCCCATTCAGAAGGATCAGGAATGGTGGAATTTTAAACAAAGAGTGGAGTTCATCCACTGTACATATGAGCTGAACAAGGCCTTCACTTCAGCCTAATTCAGATCTCAAAATAAGAACTTAATATAGTATGTCTTATGCTGACCTTCTGAGCAGAAATGAATGTCAGCCCATACAAACATATACTGCATGCCTATCGTTTCAACTTATGCTGCTTTAATGTGGCAGGAGAAGCCTGAAGAAAATAAAAAAATAGGTATATAAAATGAAAATACTGAGGTTAATGCAGCAATACACAGATTGGTAAATACAGTCTTTATTGGTCAAAAAGTTTAAAAAGCACTTGTCCTTATCGACTAATGCCTTATGGTAATTGCCAGTTGTTGTTTTCCTATAGGTACAAGTCACAGAGCTCTGTAACTGTGCAAGAAACTCATCTTTAACTTGAGAGAAAAAGTGTATAGTGTTTGGGAAAACAACAATGGGAAAAGAATCCAGACGCATAAAGTAGCAAAGACAAAAGAATCTTTTTTATGTTTAACAATATGATTTTTAGACCAAGCTCATGACCTTGGGATCATGATGACTTATTTTCAGTGCCTGGTGCTGGCAACACTAGCAGAGGCAATATGCTGTGTTGCAGATTTCAGCATCAGAGAATTCCAAATGTAACATGTATAGTTGGGTCAAATTAGTGAATACCAGAGGCTACTGACGTGTTGCCTGCATTTGGAGCAGTTTTCTGCTTGCCAAGGCAGCTGCTTAATACCCACAAGCTCTTGTAGAAGGGACAATGAGCAGCTGTGTGCACAGGCAACGGGCTGACCCAGGCTCTGGGCCTGTTGCTCAGAGCCACCCGATGCTGAGGGCAGGGAAAAGGTGTCAGAAGAGCATGGTGCAGGCTGGACCACAGCGGGTGCTGTGGCCGGGTGTCTCGCCTGCTGGCTGCTCTGGGCAGCTGTCTAAAGCTATTTCTATAGACTTCTGTTGCTATAGCTATGTTGCAAGTTCTAAAAATAGCTCTCTACATCCCAAAATTCAGTTTAACCGTGTTTTCTTTTGTATGTTTTGTTGTACCTAGGACATTCTGGGAAGCAAAAGCAGTATTTGCTCCAAACCAGCTCCTTGTTTCAGGACACTTTTGTAATTCCACCAGCAGTTTTCTCCTCATGTAGCAGTGCTAGTTATCCTCAGCTGTCCAAGTGAGCCAAGAACACCTTCCATATTTTTAATAAGCAAAAGTCTATCTAGCCCTTTTGGGCTGTCCTTTTATTTCCAATCTTTAGGTACAGCTTTGTCACCCAAAAGCGTGAAAGGTGCCTATTTTCACCAGCAGGTAAAAATCATTTTGGATTGACTAAATCACTTCACAGACATCAACCAGACAAGCCTTCCTGTCCTTTCTTTTCCTCCTCCATTACCCGGGTAGGATAGGGACTGGCTGACAGCTCACAGCAGCTTCTGCTGGCAACTAGTTCGGAGTTTTATTTAGGCCTACTATATTACTGCAAAGAGAAACAGATGGGAAACGAGCCTATTCCCACTCCTCCAGATGCTAATCCCCTGGGACTGGTCTCCCCTGCCTCCTCCAGAGCCTTAACTGCCTCTCCATCTTCCACTTTTACTAAGAAAATTTAATCAGTCTCCTCTATATCCAGGACAGACAAACAACCCTCCCAACCCATCCTTAACTTCACAGCAGGACAAGGAAGAGAGGAAGTGAAACCAGTCCAGGATTCTAAACCAAAGCCCAAGAACAGCATCCGGGCAGCGTGGCTTCTTCCCCGTTAGAAGGTAAAAACGCCTTGATAGTTCCAGGTGCAAGCCCAGGAATGTGGATCTGTCTCGTGGGAAGCTCTCACTCCCCCTTCTACAGCTGTGGTGACACGGAAGCGGGCGCGTAGACGTGTGCGGAGATGGAGCGGGGAGAGCAGGGTGCCGGGCAGCACCGGCACACGGGGTTCGGCCGCGCCGGGGAGACCCGTGTGCGAGAGGCAGGGCCCGGTCTGTGCCGCCAGGCCACGATATGCCTTTCCTGCCAGCATGAGGAGGCTGTAAAGCCCGTCTAACAGCCCCCCCCCGGGGAATCCCTCTGATGCAAGGGGAGTCCCCGGCAGCTGTGGGCCGGGGTAGCTGAGCTGGCTCCCTGCCATCCCCCGCCGGTTGGGAAGTGCGGGAGAGGGAGGTGTGGCTGCCGGGGCCCCTCAGCCATTGCCGGCTACCGGGAATGCCTCGCCGCGGCTGCTAGCAGCCAGGCTCCCGCGGGCAGCGGCCGGGGCTCCCCGGGTGCAGCGCGGGGCCGGGCACGGCTGCGAGGCCCCNAGCGCCCCCGCCCCCCGCGCCGCTCCCCCTTTGAAAACTGATCTTTGGCTCTTCGCGTGAAAGTGATTTGAATTTGGCTCGGCGGCGCTCTGCGCAGGCGTCCAGCTGCTGGCATGCTGGCTCCTTGCAAAGCAGCTGTTTTGGGTTTGAAATTCCAACATGGCAGAGGCTGCAGTCAGTCTTCCCTTCAAAAACTTGGAATGATTTCAAATCATAGGCACCTTCACTTAACCCGAGCCCCCATTCATCAGCAAACACATCGGATCGATGCTACTCTAACCTATCGGGTTCTTGTACCAAATCTCCAGGTAAGAGGATCTCA
>VXAD01008917.1:807904-908878 GCA_013399195.1 Dicrurus megarhynchus | reverse complement strand
GGAAGCAAGAATATGTCAGAGGAGCTGTTGCAGTAAAATGTAAGCACATCATCTTGGAGGGGGTACAGCGTGGTGGGCGTATTGTTGGCTCAGGAGGGAGAGAAAGATGTATAATTTAATGGTATATACAATCCACTGATCCTATTACTATCCTCCCTGGAGCTCTTGTTAGTTTCAATGGGAGTGAGTGAAATTGACATGGACTTGCATTCCTGGTCATGTGCTTTTTTTCCCCCTTTCTTTCTTCTCTTGTGATCTGAGATCCCCTTTTTGTTGATGTTGCTTTCCCACTTAATTATATGCATGTAGGTTAAATGAATACCTGACGAAAGGGCCCACGTTTCAAGGCAGTGACATTTGATAGCTGAGAGGAAAAGTGGCTTTAATGAAAAGCAACCTTTGGAATTCCTGCTTGTGAAAAATCCAATTCAGCTTTTTGTGCTGCCAGCAAGAAATGATCAGTAGCACCAGTGTTTATGGTATGTCCGTTTTGGGATCTACTTCCTTTGCATCTAAATAGCAAAGACAGATTTAAATAGCATGATAACGCACCGAGGACTCTGCATGCAAATATTTTGTAATAAATACCTAATGTTTAATAGTATATTTTCTTGTGTATATATAAGCATTTTTTTTCTCTTGCTATCATTTGTTTATCATTTCTGCTTCGATTATGGCATTAGTTTTGTCCATTGTATTGATCTCAGTTGTAAAACCTGAAGTTGCATGTTACCAGCAGGGCACTATACACACCACTGAACTCCAATGGTATGTAAATTAGTAAAACTCGGGGAGTGGAGAGGGCAAAAACGTGTAGCAATGAATATATACACCTACACATCTGTGTGCTCGTACATACATGCCTAAAATGCATCTTTTCCTTTTGCAAACTAGTATTTTTTTAGTATTTATTTAAACTCCGGCTGCTTTTCCCTCTTACTTTCAGCGTAATCATCTGCTAGAGATTCTAACTGATGTGGGGTGAGGAAATGTTTTGCATGTAAACAAACAAAATTACTGTTGTGGCCAAATGCTTAATACGATTTAAAAAGGAGTATTTTATGCTCAGTTTACAAGTGTCTGGTTCACACTGCTCTGCTCTCAATGCTTAACAGAATGAAATAATCAGGTGCTGAAACTGGCTTCATTTTAACGGTCACTCTCCAGCCCCCCACGCTGCCCCCTCCTCCAAAAAAGTCAGATAAAATGGAGCATGGGGAATTTCAATAGAGCTCCTTGTGGTGCAGTAGATGCACCTCTAGGTATGCAATTAAGGCTAAGGAAGTAACAACAAAAGTGACTATTAGTCTGTTTTGTGCAACCAAAAAGGGGGTATGTTCACTTTTAATTGTGTGTGATAGTAACAAATAAGGACGGAGAGAGACCCTAGGAGAGTGAGTGTGTGCGTGTGTGTGTGTGTGTGTGTGTGTTTGGGATAAGGGGGAGGTCTGGAGTGTGTGGCTGATGATCACTCGTAATAACGTATCTGAATGCAAGAAAGAAATTGAGAGAGCAGTTGCACATTGTACACTCCTATTTTGGTGTTGTAGGTGACTGTATTGCTAAACATATCCCAGGTGCTATATGATGGGAATGATCTGATTGCATTTTGCATTTAGAACTTGTTGACTTTGAAACGATCAATAAGGCAACTGTTTATTTTAGATGCACATAATTTGCTCTGAGAAATGTTTTAAGGAGAAGAGCAAGCAAGCGAGAGCGGAACATTTTTTTTTTCTTTCTTTTTTTTTTTTTCCTAGAGCTGTTGGAGCAAATGTGATTGCCAGATGGGAGATTTCCCTCTGTGATGTTAAAGCTGTAATATATATTCAGAGCAGATTGGACTGCTGCTTGTGATGAGGAGGATATTACATTTATAAATTTTAAATCGGGAATCGGACAGTATGCTGAGAGCTGAAATTGGATGGTGTGGACGGTTTGGACTGTTAAATGCAATTCCCAGATAATAATAATAATAATTATAGTAGCAGTAATATATGTATGGATAATAAACATGATACTATTAGGCAGCTATATATATTCTATGGTGCTTAAGTATATATTTCCAATATGACTTCTCTCTTTCCTTGCTTCCCTAAAATGTTAGGGATTGGGGGTGGTTGGGAAGGGGGTTTAAGAGCCCACTGTTAGAAGAAATCAAATATAATCAGGTTCCTGTTTGAGGAAAAGTTTTGCTAAAATTCTTTCTGCAAATTCATCTTTTTCTGAGTTTTTGTTTTGCCCGTGCATGTGGCCTGACAGTGCCACAGTCCTGAAAGACTGGAAAGTGGGAACTAGTCACACTCGAGCAGCTCTGCTGTTGCAAATTAAAAGTGTGTTGTGGTCAGGAAATGAAAGCTACAATGTCTCTTTTGAACAAGTCGTTTATCAAGAGAAACATCTATCAAGCAGTGACTTGTCACATTGATCCTCTAAAAGTTAGGTCCGAAGTGGAAGCTGCTTTGATGTTTTTGATCCCAATTTTATAAAATTGAGAAAGCTGGAGAGAGTAGGACTGATTTGCACTTAAAAATTGCTCTGCTCTGGGCGTGACAAAATCATCAAGTATCTCTGATGTAAGAGCTGGTAAACTCAGGAGGTATCGGATCTTCTGCCTAATTTTTATTTTCACATTGAAACTTTAGCTTTGCCACACAGGCAATTTCTTTTCATGCTTCTAAAGATCCTGTCTGTATGAATCTCTCTCTGCATTATTTCATCGGGGATATTTTCTTGCTTAGGAATACATCTGTTGCTTCCAAATGGAACCTTTTTTTGTTGTCTTTCTGATGGTATTTATAGAGTTCAGCTTGAGAAGGCAGTTTTTTTCCTCTCCTCTCAGTCTTGTTTCTTCTTCTTCTATTTGTAATCTCAGTTTCCACCTCTCATCCCTGTGAAGCAAAGTTTCTTTTACCACCAAAGTAATGTTTATTGCAAGTAAGGTACATTTAAAGGTATCTGTTTGCACAGCTTAAAACATGTTAAGAGCACTGTTAAGTGTGTCTTCCCCTTCTGATTCTTTTTCTATCCATTTTTAGCACATGAACCATGCTTTCATTCTCAACAGAAGCAGTGTATTTCAAATTGAATGTAAAGTTGAGGTTTCAAGTAAAAAAAACCAGACCAAAACAAAGTCTAAAACTGTTCTTTTATCTTTCTGTATTTCCAACCATCTAAATTGTTTAGCGACTTCACTAAAAAGTTTTTCATTTTGCATAAAGTTTGTGTTTGGATTATCAAGGAATCCCTTTGAAGAAACAGAGGTTTGGTGTTTGGTTGTTGTTGGGTTTCTGTTTTCTGTGCTTTTCTTTTTGGCTAGGGTATGAGTAAAATCTTCCTTAAAGCAGGATGCTTTGACTTCTTTTCTTCAGTGTCGTAAATGAGACTAACACTGCTTATGAATACTTGATAGAGACCCATTTGAAAATAGGCAGCAAACAGCAGCGTGGTGGGAGTTTTGGTGAGTGTTACACTTGCTAATTAATCATGTTTGAAATGAAGGAATCATAGCATGGTAATAAAGGCTCATTGTTGTTTGATGTTTGTAACAGGATATGACTCCTACATGAATCTGGTGGGTTTGGAGGTTTTGTTGTTATTTCCTCCTGTCATAATAAGATACCTTCACTACTAGATCAAATTGTTTTTATTTATTGCAACATTATGAAAGTACAGGGATGTTTGCTTATTCTAGCAGCATTTTAGAAATACGAAGATTGTATTGTTATTGATATTTTCATCATACAGTTCATGAGAGAAAATGATGAGTCTTATGTCATTAGCAGTTCTTTAAGCTTTTTATAGTTAAGCAGAGACAAACATTTTTTGTGTTTTATTTTCTGGATATAAAAAGCCCTACTACTTTTTTTATTAAAATTGAAAAATGGCACTTGATGAACTTTTGTGCCCTACTTGCTTATGCGTACGTAGTAAGGGATAGCAACTAAAAATATATTCCGGAATAGTTTGTATACTAGCCCTTTAAAAATTGGTCTGTAAAACACTTGGAGGGTTTTTTTGTTTTCTTGGTTTTGTTTTTATTATGGCTCTTATTAGATGTGTCATCTTTAGGCTTTATTTTTCACCTCTCCATTAATAACTGCTATATACGATGGAAAAAGAATCTCTTTCAAACTATAAAGCTTTAATTTCAAAATAAGGCTATTTTATGCTGCATGAACAAGGTTTGAAATCTGCTGTTGTTTAGATGCTCTGTTTCTTTTTTAAAATATAATTCATAGAGGAAAATTATTCTGTATGGTTCCTGTCAATAAGTTTATTCAATGAATGTATATAAGAAGCATTGAATATAATGACTGATCTTTCTGTAGTCTTAATCATCAATTAATAGGCTTATCTGCTTGTTAGGGGTGGGTTTAATGGTACAGAATCAGCATGAGATCTGTCTATATGAAACATTCGTATGTTGTTTATAACAGACTGAGTTTTGATCTTGCATCCCCAGATCTAATAATAGAAATATTTGGCTCTTTGCCCTCAATCAATATATCCGTTAACAGAAAAAACTTCACACAATACTTTCATAAAGTGCTAGATGTATTGATACCGAGTTGATAAATTTAATTACTGGGGTTTTACATTGATTCATTGATCTTATGATTGGAGGAAATTGTTCTGTAGACATTTCGGAAGTATTGAGGAATATTGTATGTCCATAAAGCTTGATTAATTGATAAATCAGCTTTTTTTTTTCCTTCTCAGTTATTGATAAGACATAAAAATAACTGTAAAAAGAATTTGAAATAAGCTAATTAGAAATTCTCATGTGTTCCTAACAGAGCAGATGAGAAGCAGTACTATGGAGGTGAAAAAAATGAAGTTTGAAGTGGAATTGTGCCTATTGGGCCCAATCCTTAGCCGGTGTAAAAAATATTTAGCTTTAACAAGTTACAATAATGTACAGTTCCCAGAATCTGGACCACTGTGGCTTGTTTGTTTGTTTGCTTGTTGTTTGTTTTGGTTGTGGTGGCTTGTCTTTTTCTTTTTTTTTTTTCTCAGTACTGTTCTTTGACTCATTGGAAGCTGTTTTAAATTAGATATTATGGATGTATGGAATTTTAGATAAGCATCTGATCCAAAATGAATAGTACAGCTATAAAAGCAATTTGAAGAGCCGTAAATTCAGGATTGCGTATCCCTGATATTGTTGCAGAGTATTAAAATCTTGCTGCTAGAGATGCTATCCTCTAAGTGAAAACTTATCTTCCTTATGGGAAAGATGACTTCAGGGAACTCTCGGCTGGGAAGAGGCCCAGAGTTTTTTTTTTTTTTTTTTGTTGTTGTTGCTAAAATAATAATTAAAAAAATCCAATACGTAGAATTAGTTACAGGGATGTTTTCCAGGTGAAAAACCTTACGGGAGTACTTGGCTCCATTTCGGTGAGGTATGTGACCTTTTCACCCTATGTCAATGATATTTTTATAGAGTGTGTGAGAAATGCGAGTATAAAGAAAATTCCTTAAGATCATTCAATTTTTATTTTTTCTTAAGAAAAAGGAAAAAAGAAATCTCTCAATCAAAACAATATTTACATCTCCCTTAATGAAACTGTATTCCTTTAAAAGATGGTAGCTAATAGAGAATATCAGAGAAAACCACTTGCCAGATGTTACCATAGGTTCGACAAATACAAGCCTTCAAGGAGCAGAGGATCCTACACTGGAGCTGTAATGGAGGTCACAGGAAACCTAAGTCTTTCAGTCCTTTAATAATTGTACCGGCCACCCACCCTGACTGGCATGTTAAGAATAATATACATATATATATATATATGTAATGTTTCTTAGAAGATAATTTGTATTTGCAGCAATCTATTAAGCACAAGTGGACTTCGCTACGATTGCTTCTAAATACCTTTTGGGGTTGGCCCTGCTGTGTGATAAGTGAGGGGAAATGGAAAGAGAAACAGTTGGTCAATCTTGGTTACCAAAATCTTGAGAGACTGGGGGAGAGATTGGGCTTTGACAGGTCAGTTTGAGAATAGGAAGGATACAAAAAAGTGTAATCTGCAGAAAGCACCACTGATGAAGGGCATACGGAGATGTCTGCAGTGATGAAAATGTGGAGTCTCTGCTTTCGTTTTGCCGAGCTCTGTTGCTATGAGGTATCGGCACACACGGAATGGTAATAACAGTATTGTGTGTCTGTTCCGATAGTGCTTGGAACAGTACCTGTCAAACATATCATAACACTTAACTATCTCTTTAATCATATAAGCAACACTCCTTACTACAAAAGCTATTGTATTTGTATAATAGAAAGAACAACCATACGTTATTTGAATAATGGACTAAAACTTTGTTCTTTAAACCATTTTTCTGCAGAGGGGAAAAAGTTTCATATGTCTTGGCTATAATTAAAAATAATGCAACTACAGATGACTGTCATGCCACTGGCTGATTTTTAAAATTTTTTGTTTCTATAATAGTCTATTAAGTGTGTAGTCTGATATGCCATGAAATACTGAAATAGCAATTACCAGTCATATTATTTAACTGTAACTGAGAAACTCTTTTCTCAGTTCTTTTATAGTGTAGCTACTGCTAGCATGTTGTTAGTTAAATTTCAAATACCCTGAGAGGTATGTGGACAAAAATGCTGAGATTATTTTGATATGATAACAACCTTTGGTGATGTAAGTACATTTTTATTCCAGATTCCTTGAAATCATGTGTTACTTGGACTTTTTGTTATCTGTTTTTAACCCTTTTGTATTCTACTTTTAATATGTCATGTACTCTTTGTTAAAGCATATAGCTCACTTTCTGTCAGTGAATTGCTCAATATATGAAGATGTATGCCACAGTTTATTTTGTGTGATATTTTAGAAAGCGTGCATGTGTCAAGCTGGTTATAGATTGGTGATGATAAATTGGTTTGAGTAATATGTATTTTACTTGTTAATACTTTAGCAGTAAGAGCATATTGTGGTCAAACTTCATGAACTAAGATAGTGCTCTCACATCTAATTAAGCTGGATCTGAATGAATGACTTCCTGGTACAGGTCACAATTGAACTTTTTGTTTCTCTTCTTCAGTGTGATAAAACTCTTAAGGGACATATTAATGCATATTTGCGTAACTCCTGCTAATCTGAAGGGGATTTGAAAATGAATATTGAGAGTAGATGGGAGAAAGGGCTGAACCTGGTGGGTCACAGGGGTTTGTGGCAGGAATGTATCTTCATGTTTTCATTCAAGTTGCTTTGGGTTTTTTTTGCCTGATTTAGAACAACTGCTGTTTGCCTTTTAATATGTTGGAAATGACATCCCTATTTTCATCTGAGACCTTTTTTCCTTTTTGTATCCTCCATTCTAGCATACAAGCAAGTCATTAATAGAAAAGTGTTTATACAGTGAGTTTGAATTATCACTTAATAAAACTGAAAACTGTAGTGCTGCAAAGATATTCCTAGACAGTACAACTGATCTTGTGTGCTTGTCTTCTGGAGACATGGTGAGGGGAAGAGCCATCAATTACTTTATATTACTGAGCAACAGCAGAGGGTGGATGGGAATGATAAAATTATATGCAGAAATTATTAATCCATGACAATAGTATCAATATTGACATTAAAAATATTATGAACTGGTAGCCCTGCTGTACAAACTGCTCTGATAGCTGTGCTTTTAGGTGAAAGTAGTTATTTATATGCCTTATGGCTCAGTGTGGTCATGTTGAAAGTATGAACCTACTCATCACAGATTCTGAGAAAGTGCAGGTTAACATCCTCTGTCTTCTTTAGACCTGTCTGATTACTTCAGCCTCCTGTGTTGACACAGAGAAAGAAACAGCTAGATTCTATGCTGGAAGAATAAGGTTTGCAAGCACTGACTGATATTAGGTATCCCATTGTGATACCTAAACCAAATTTTAAAAAATCAAGCATCCTTTTCAAGTTAGACTTGAGAAACAGAGAAAGGAACAGCAAAGATGTTTCTGAACACATTTGAAGGAGCACCATTTACTTTCAAAAGAGATCTTTCCCATCACTTGTGGATAGCTCCACCATGAAGAGCAATATCAAAAGATCTCAGAAAAGTAACTATTTCTTTTATGTCTTTGGGAACTCAGATGCTTACAAGATTGTTTCTGAGAAAGAAAAGAATTGATCCTATTTTCAGTCCCTTGTTGGCATTTGTGGACCACATGACTACATACAGTATTGTAGAAATATACTCTCAGTATGTGGATACAATTCTGTTTCCCCTTGCAGCTCTAAAATAACAGTGCAATGTGTCTGTATGAAAACTCAGTTTGGACAATGTTTTTATTAATTTGTTTTGCACTCTATGAAATTGTTTTATTTAATATACATATGGAGTTTGCTGAAGATCTTTAAGCTTAATC
This sequence comes from Dicrurus megarhynchus, assembly GCA_013399195.1. Taxonomy (NCBI): domain Eukaryota; kingdom Metazoa; phylum Chordata; class Aves; order Passeriformes; family Dicruridae; genus Dicrurus; species Dicrurus megarhynchus. The sequence continues at coordinate 900,507 of VXAD01008917.1, read as the reverse complement.
AATAGGTCATCTGCATTACTGAAGTAGAGAAATTAAAATAGTCTGTGTTGTTTTTTATAAAAATATAGATTTAAAGTTACCTGTGATAATTTGTGAACTGGATATCTCCATTCAGTCAGAAAATTGCTGGATTTAAACTTCATCAAATTTAAACCATCAGCATGCAGTTATTTTTAGTATGGAAGGAGACTAAATTTATTAACTCTTCAGCTAAATGAACACTTGATTTACAAAATTAAGTGGTTTTGTGTTTACTAATTTTAGATCTTTATATTATGAGGCTTTATATTAACTTCATAACTATAGTGATACTGTATTGAGCATACTATAAATAAGCAGATATTCCATTTTAAAGATAATAATTTTTCATGTATTCACAGAATTTCTGATAATTTTTTATTTCCTGCTCTTTGCCTTCAATAAAAGCTGTAATAGGTGTATTTTGGAAACTGTTCAGGCAGCAATTAACCTTTTTTAACCATTGATTTTCATTTTGTTCTTTGGCTTTTATTCATTGTATTTCATACTCCTGTCCTGTCTAGGCGTTCTTTATGCTGCAACACTGATTTATTTTTCCACTTTCAGTTTAAAAACTTCAGTGGTAACATGAATTTTGCTGATACCATGGTCATCCCATCAAGCAGTGTTATTCAGATTAATGTCAGTAAATCCTATGTAATGAGGAGTATGAAGCACTTGTCATTATCTGGCCCCTAGCATTTGTCAATGTGGCAGTCATATCAAAGGCACACCTTAAATGCAGAGGACATATTTGTTGAAACATATGGTTCAGTAAATATCAGAAGCCTTTGTTTTTTGAAGTTAGATATTGGTAAAATATATCTCACTATGAGCTGTAGGTAAAATATATCTTATCATGTGCTTATAGAGACTGTGAATAAACAGTGCCTTAATGCATGACATTTTAAAAGTATTCACTAGTTAGAAATATTGAGTTATACTGTGATATGTTATCCATACGGTACAGAATAACAAATTGACACTAGTATTTATTTGGAGTAGTAATTTTCACCACTAATTAAGGAAAGATGTTTTGTTATGAAGTAATGAGCAAACACCACCCCGCCCCCACTTCCCCAGGATGTCATCGGCTTAGAGATTGTAGAATTCACTACTTTCATTCATGACAGTCAAGTCCTTTTTGGCTAAAGTTACTGTTCCTCTCTGTTTCAGAGCATTACAACAGCTGCAGTTTGAGCTTGAAGGGTCTGAGTGGCTGAGATAACATCACGAGTAGTATTGCATCTCAGCAAGTGCAATTCAGCTTTCCACTTTTGGGTGCTCGGTTATCAGAGGCACTGAGTCCCTGCAATTTCTATTGACTTTGGATATGCAGGTTTGCAACAAATCTTAGAAGCTAGGTGTTCTAAGGAATTCCCCCCGAAAATGGTAGGCATTAGCTTTATTTGTACTTCTTAAATGCTCCAATCTCCCTCTTGAGGTATTAATGCTGTACGATAGGAGAAACAGAGCTTTTGATTTTTCCTGGTGGTTGTAAAAGCACATTTTAAATGCATGCATTAATAATGGTATAAGGAATGATTCATTTGTGATTTTGTGCAGAGGAAACTTTAAACTGTTACCGTGTAGATGTTCAAAGGGGCAAAATTCAGAGTAGATGATGCTGTTCTAATTGCAAAATCTCCCTTAGTTATCTTCTCCCTCCTCCTGATCCTTCTCCCTTCCCCCTCCCCCTCATGGCTTTTTTAAACAATTATGGGCATTGTGCTCCTTAATGGTGCGTAGTTACTGTAAAGATAGATGTCCTCAAATAATGAGTTTCTAATAATAATCAGAGGGATTTAGATTAAATTGGTTTTGTATAGAAACCTTACAGTGTGAAAAAGTACACCTAAAATCCTGAGATATATTTACAGCAGCTAAGCCTATTTACAGAAAACTAACCGAATTTTGTATTTGTACATGTGTGTGGGGCAGGGGCAGTAGAGGTGTATTGTCTGTGTGTGCCTACGTTTTTGTCCACCTGCTTTAAAGACTTCATAATTTTTTTTTTTTTGTTTTGGAACGGATTTCTATTTTGCTTTCTGATAACAGAATATGTTTTAAAATCACAACATACTAATTAGCTTCTGTGTTTACACTGGAAAGCTTGCATCCCTTCAAATGACTTCTACCTGCACTCTTCTTTCGATCTGTTGCTTCCCCCACCTCCCATCCTCCTCCCCCACTCCCTGTGAGGTTTATTACATTAGATTTGTTGCTTTCTTCCTTGTTCAGAAGTTCTGAAGGCAAGTAAATGAAAGTGATAAGTACAGTAACAGATAATTGTTACTTTTGTTGTTGCTATATTGGTTGGGAATAGTGTCTTTCCTAACAGGTACTGAATCAGCAAGGCTGTACAATAAAAAGTGCAAAATAGTTTAACTTATTGTTTAGAAATACATATGCTATTTAAATGGAAACAAACCCCCAAATCTCCCACATACCTTTTGGGGTTTGGAGAACAAAAGCTTACTTGTATGCTCCAAATTCCCCTGGGCCTTAATTTGCAATACCATTATTTAAGCCTGCCTGATACAAACCCATTGCAGAGAAACAGAATCTCTCCTTCCTGGCTTTTCAAAGCCATTCCATGCCCTCTTCTCTCTGACTCCTCGCATCCCCCAGCCCCCTCCCCGCCCCCCCCGTCATTCCCAGCTTCTTGGTCTTACCCTGCCACTGTGAAACTCTTTTGTATTTGAAATGTCGTAAACAGAAAAATAGTGAGCTTCTAAAACACAGAAAACTGCCATTCTGCATGGTTTTACTGACACGTCTACCAACACGTATGTAATTCTATCTTCTGACTAAGATCAAGGCTATAATCACTTTAATATCTGTTGTGTCCTCTACCAGGTGACCTGCAGTTGTTTATTGTAAAGATAAGAGCCCCTGATACAATAAGTTATTTCTTCTCTAAGTCAGATCGTATAGAAAATACTAACCATAAAGTGAGGAGAAACTTGTGCTCACTTAATATGCTCCTGGGGTGCAAGGCCCTCTGGATCTCAGCTCCTGGATGCGGTACTGGCATTGTCAGATGCTCAGCTGGAAGCTGTTCTGGAGCAGAACTGGGTTTGGGTGTAATCCCTAACAGCTGAGAGTACATACAGGAATCACTGTAGCTTGATGCAGCGTTGAGCACTACAGCTGTATTTATTTTGCTGCTAATAAAATGGCAGCCTACTTTGTCATTAAGAAGCTTGTCTTTTTGAAATAGCAATTGAGGTGCAGTACTGAGCATTTGAGTTAGTGGAAAGAGCTAAGAAATAGATGCGCTGCATTCCTGACTGTGGGTGGAAGGATGGTGAGTAATACATGCCTTGGCATGGCATCTGCCAAAAGCACTGCCCGCCGCCACTACGCTGTTCTAGTTTTGAAAGGTGTACCGTATTCTGATAAGCAAAGGGGGAAAAAAAACCAAAGGGAAAAATACTTCCAAGCAGATCGTTATAGCATATCTCAATGACCGTGCCCCACACTTAATTTAATTAGAGGACAACTGCACTGGAAAACTGGTCATTTTAGTTGTAGTTAACGACTGGTTCTCTCCTACCCCCACTCAGAACCGATTATATGCCACGTTGTATAATGTAATTCCTACAAGAAAATTAAGTATGAATAGGCACGGTAGTATTGTGTAGTTGCAATAATGAAGTTTTCATGAAAGATATTAAGTTACCATTTAACTATTTAGAGGAGAAAATAACTACTTTTCTTCTGGTGTTTCTTTTTATTATATCAAACAGAAAAAATCCCGGTATCAAATTGGGATATTTTCTAGAGTTTGTAAGCAAAAAACTGGATAGCTATTAATATGTTCATTATGTGGTAAGAAGGCACTGAAGGAAATGAAACCTTGTATATGCGTGTTTTTTATAGGATAACTGTTTTCAGGAGGGATTTCTGTTATGTTGTAATATAATTTGCTAGCGTATGGTTTCTGAAATGGTATGGGTAATTCAGTGCTGGATTTCAAGCAAGAAAGTTTCCTAGTTAATTGTAATAAGACTTACTTACTGTTGGTAGTAGGATAGTAAGGATAAAAATCATGTATGATTTAAGGAAAAAAAAAATCTATTCATTTGCATTTGTGCACCGAATTCCACTTGGTGATATGTTTATTGGGTTGAGCTATTAAGTGCTCTGTGGACTGTGTTTCAACTAGTGTATGATTGACTAGGTATATTAGAGCTTTTTACTTACTGCCAATGCAAAATTTGACCCTGGTTTTACCCTGAGATGTTTTTGCCTTTAAAAATATCCACATTTCATGGGTGCTCTGGGGGGTGATAAAAAAATTCATTGTTTTTATCTGTAGGGTGTGTCTTCATGTTAGAGGAAGAGTAACTTACTGAACTGATGTTGAATAGATTTTTTTTTCTTATGTTGATTCCAGAGTTCAGCTATGGGAATTGATGTATCATCTTAAAATTTCAAATCTACATTTTATGCACTGTGCCAAAGCACCCATGAGCTCATTAAGCAAAGACTTTTTCAATTATATCTTGTGTTTATGCATGTATTTATACTTGACAGGAATCCTTTAGAGGTTTGGTTTGCTGTATTAATGCTTACAGTGTATTAGAGTACATAAAATATACTTAAAAAAAAAAAAAGTACTGCTTACAGATTTAGTGCTGGTAGTTTCCTCTGTATTGTGTAGCTGCTGAACAGTTCCTTGGCCAGACATCCAGCCTCTAGGGGGCACAGCAGTAATCTCCTCACCCGCACAATCATCTGCACAAAGTTTTAATGCTGGCATCTACAAAGAGAATTCCGTTTGTGTTACATTAAAAAAATCTCTGTATTCCTCATTATTCCTGGAGTTTTGCTACATTAAGTGATTTTCTTTTATTTTCTTTTGCTGTTTTAATCTGGGGAATGTTTCTGTGTTTGCTTTTTTTTTCCTAGTGCTGATCTTTATGAAAGTAGACTCAAATCCACTATATTGCTGGCTTGCAGATATTTCTTCACCTGGTAGAAACATTTCTTCAGGTATGCACTGCTCTTTGCTGTAGCAAAGACTACAGAAGCCAGTGCAGAGTATTTGAGACTTCCATCATTAGGTACTAAAATTTATTATGTACTAAAATCTGGATAATAAATAATCCAGGTGAGATTAAACCCAGTTAACGGTACTCCAGTTGCCTAGGTTCAATTGCTCAACCCTTTTCTTTTGTGAGATGCCATATTACAGTTTTTTATTCTCTTATAGATTAATGTTACTAATGTTGATACTTATGTGAAGTCATACTTGTTCTCCAGTTCACTGTGATTCTCTACTTTAGTATATTACTATTAGCACTCCGGTTTTCAATAATTCAAATTAATCTGATAGTCTACTTCAAATTTTCCTTAGATCTACTGATGTAGAACGAAAAAAGCAAGTATTCCTGGATTTGACACCAGAAATAAAGACATAGTTCAGTTTTGTTCTAGGAGTGTACATTTAGGGAAAAATGCATATTTAAGAAAAATTCATTGCACAGAGTGTCATTAACCACTTAGACAACTTTACTTAGAAGTGTAGTGGTATAAGATGGGCAATTTCTACTTGAGAAATTGCATGAATTTAGCTACAAATTTAATGATGAACCTTAAAGCTTTACTTCATTGTTGGGTTTCTACATTTCTGTGCAACATAAAAATGGAGGAAGGTTTTGGTCTTATTTATTTTGTAGGTCACCTTGCTATGCTCAGTTCCCATTTTTCCTAACCTTTTCTTCAAAAATAATTAAAATAAAAGTTGTTTGGTATATGAAGTGTATGGTGTCTGCCTTATGGGTGATACTAGACCAAATTTTGTTGGGGAAGTTTGACAGCAACCTGTGAACAGTTTGGAATATTTAGGTTGTATGTTCCCATATTGAGGCAATCCCATTTCCAAAGTTTTTCATTGCTTCAAAATATCAAAGAGTTTTTGTTAGTCTAAGAATAATGACAGTTTGTGGAGATGCAGGGGAAAAATTTCCAAGACAGAGTACAATCTGTGGAAGTGCTAGGTCAAACTGTTATGTCTTCATCACCTGTGACCAACAGACAGTTAACTTACTGGAGAAATAACTGTGACATTGTTTTGCGATTCATCTAATCCACTTTTTCCCAGGGGGCTGAGACAGTCACTAGTGTGTCACTTCAACCTTGGCACGCACCCAGGTTTGCAAACTTGGTTCTTCATTTGGTGTTGTGGAGTGCAGCTCTGCAGTAAAACTGCCGAACATACTGAAACCTCAATTAAAAAAGGAGGTGTAACACCTGGAGGGTGTGACGGTCCACTCCTTTACAAATCTAATCTCTGCAGAGTTAGGTGTATCCTTAGAGTAGGCTTCAGCTGTTATGGAAGTAGGTTGGAAAAATAGTTAGGGTATCTGTTCAGTCTTAAATAACCAAGATTTTTGATGACAGAGTTGTTTACAGTCAGACACTGGCCCTGCCGTTCTGCCTGGTAGGGAGCACTCTTTTTTTGATAACTGCTGGTAGAGGATTGGTATTGTCCAAGTATATCCCTTACTCTTGTCTTCCAAACCCAAATACCCTGGGCCTTTCTCTTCCACCCTATCAAATTTGTGGCTTTTACATCTCGTTCTAAAAGCCAAAAGAAAACCAGGCTGTGTTGAGGTTATTGGGGGAAGCAAGCAAGTCCTGGAGCCAGAAATGTCCCCAGAAGGGACGCAGTGCCTGTGGTCCCTTCTGGGGGCCAGTGGGATGCCTGCTGGAGAGCCTCTGCCCACACCACCTGTGGCATCATCGTGGCAGGCAGAGCTAGCCAACTCATGGATGGTTCAAAGTAGCAGGAACAAATGAATATGCTTTGACTGTATTGATACAGTTTATAGGATTTAAAAAAAAAAAAGGAAAGTTATGCTGGGAAAATAATTCAATTTTCATGGGGAATATTAAAGGACCAAGCAACTCCAATGTAAGCGGAATGACAGGTCACTGACTTTGGTTGCTGGAAGTATACGTGTCATATCTTTGGTCTGAATTTAGAAAAATGTGAATTTTGTCCTTGTGGTGGAACATTGTACCTCTTAAAACATAGGACAGGGGAGAAGAACAGCAAAGGGTGGTTTGTTTTTTTTTTTGCTCCTGAACAAATGAAAGCATGAGCAAAGCCATCTTGATTTTAAAATTCAGGCTCCAAATCTCTCTTTAAATCATTTTTAATAGACACTAAGTTATAAATCATCCAAGCAATTAAATGAACACAGAAGGAGTGGGGCCTAGCCTCGGCTTCAGCCCCAGATGTTTCTTGACTACAATAATGGCCCAGCCCAGATATTTACAGCTTAATTTCTGGTCATGTGCACTTGTCCATAAATGGTTCCTTTTCCATTTCCAGTTCAACAACTGAACCATTATAGTAGAGCATGATTCAAATTTGAATGATGGCAAAATGTGAATAGAGACAATATACCTTTGGAAAATTTCAAGTCCATTTCCAATATTTAAAATGTAAGGTAACTCTTAGAGACTGATAGATTGGCCCCCCTTTCAAATGTTGTGTTCTTCATTTTGTTGTCCATAGTTGCATATAAAATCTGGTTTTATTCATTCCCGTTTTTTAAAATTATTTTTTTTGTTTAGCTGTGCTGCAGTTCTGAGTAGAGACCTTTTTTGTCTCCTTTTAATGCTATGCCATCTAGCACTACTTGCATTGCAAGGCAGTGCATCTAACCTCGCTGCTCTCTCTATTCCTGTCCTCCTTACTGCTCCTCCCAAACAGCCCCATAGCTTGAAACTAACCAAATTGAAAATAATGATTGGTAACCATCTGCTGTGCTGAAATTCCACGTACAGCAGTTAACTCTATTTTACAAAACAACTTCAATCTAGTGAATTACAGTGCAGTTCTTGGTGGCAGCAGATAGCAACAAGCAGTTTCGAGTTCCTCTAGACAAAGCAGTTAAAGTAGGGAGCATTATGCAGAGTCGTTTGGTGGTGTTGGGGTGGTGGGGGGATACTTGTGCTGTCAGACAGTTCAATGTAATGCACTTGAAACTAGAGAGAGTCTGACCATGGCCTAGTTGTTTAATCTGGTTAAAAAAGAGGCTGGTCCATAAAACTGTGCTGACAGGCGATCTTGCAAACCTGTACACTTTGGTTTTCTGTTTCTGCAGCCGAGTGCAATGCGATGAGGAATGTATTCAGCTTTCAGTCATTTCCACGTGACTTTTGGAGTGCCCAATGAAAACCTCAAGCAAAAATTAGGTTGTGTAGGTGGTCAAAGTGTATTAGACAAAAAAAAATTAATCATGTTTTTTCTATTGGAGAAAGTCTTTTATTGATACGGAACTGTAACAAGAAGCACTCTAAAAAGTGATGGACTGCCAATCAGCAGACATTCAAATAGCGACAGACTATGATGTAATATTAAAATAGGCACCAATATTATCTATGTTTTAACTCAATTTCAATTATTTGAGTTTAGGTTTTGATTGTGTGTAAAGAAAGTTGCTTAAAATGGGCAGTATATTGAGTTCAAAGGACCCATACAGTTCATAAATTCTCTGGTGTCTACTGGATTTTTCATCAGGGAGACTTCCAATAAAAATGATCTATTTTAGAAATAATATTGTTTAGTAGGTTGAAATGTGGTGTAATAAAATTAGACCTTCAGTCTTCTAAAGTTACTACTTAGATGGCACCCTTGGGATGGTAAAATGGCTGTATAAGCAGATGAATCAGACAGTTTCACTGATGGATACATTTGTCAGTCTCCGTTACAGATATAATATATTCTTATATCTGTAATCCTGACACTGTTACATCCAAATGAAATCAACATGAGGTTGTCATCTTTAAGCAAATATGTTAAGTGTTGTCTTTTGTGCTTTGGATTTGAAAGAAAGGGGCCCAAGGGAGCCAGCATCATGCAAATGGAACAAATCCCATTTCTTCTGAGCTGTGCTGTTTCCCCCTTCATGGCAGCTGGCTGTGTTATCTTTGTGTGTTTCTCTGAGTGCTGACAATTCTTTCAGTGATCTAAGTTAGGGCACATTAGAAAGTGGAAGCAGCTGTCTGTCGTTATACTGAGAGACGTGTTTGCTCTACTGCAAAGATGAAGGACCATGAATCCTTGACACACTCTCTCCCCCCTCCCCCTTTACTTTCCAACATGATCAACATTCAGACGCACAGATTGTCTGCTTGGACAGTTTTTTGTTCTGACTGACAGCATCTGGCATAGACAAATTTAAAAATACATAGCATGCCATGCTTGGAATTGGAACATCCCTTCTTTATTAATCTTCTCATTTAAACCATTCATTTACATTTCAAGAAGGGTTGCAGCTTGATGTGGTTGAAACATTTATTTTAAATGAATAACCTCCTAATGAAATACCTCGAATGAGCACCAAACAGTCAGTGTTTATTAAAAATTACACCTGATTAGTATGGCCTTGGAACTGTTGTGAAGATATAAGATTTCTCCATTGTCTCAATCCATAACAAAAAAAAAGAAAAAAAATGTGTAGCATGTATAAGTGTAATCTTTGCTTTTTTTTTAACCACAGAGCTAAATGAGAGTAGTGTTTTCACTTGCAACCCCCCATCATTTTCAAGAGTACCGTGTTACAAAGCAGTAGTCTTTAAAATGCTATTTGTCTAATTAAATCTGATTTTGCTGGAACAATACATTTAAAGGCAATGCCTAAATAGAGCTTTGTTTTGTTTTAATCTGCTAAGGCATTTGTGATTTGAGAGACAAGATGCTTTATGATTTGATGTAATCTGAAATCCTATATACATTTTTTTCTACTGGGAAGTATTCACATATTTGTATACAGTACTTTACTAGTAAAATAGAACTGAAATGGTGGACCATCCACTAAAATGTTTATGCACGTGCACATATGCACACGTACATTCTGTGCACTCTCATCTTCATGATCCAGGTTAGCAATGCAGACATGCTTGTCTAGCATTTATGTAAAAATAATATGAAAATTGGCTATACCACTCAGAATATGGACTTGAGTCCATGAAGGGAGGGGGAAAAACCTCTTCTTGTACTAGGCATTTTAGATGCTTTATTGGATTGCAGCTTTAACTATTCGCTGTACATTAAAAAAAAAAATCTTGCAGAAGGAGTTGTGGGGGCGGGGGGGAACACCAGTATTATAATAAAATAGAGGACTGTTGAAGTGCTTGGCAGTAAATATGTAAAACAAGTATCCTGGCTTATTTGGAAAGGAAAGAGAAGCTGTAGCAGACAGGCTCAATTAACAATTGTAAGCAGGAGAGGACTTGTATTCCTTCGGTAAATGTAGGAGAGGTCATTTGCTTTAGGATAAAATCTGACAAATTTCAGATATAGACATAAAGGCTGGAATAAATATGACAAAAGATTTTCAGTTGCACATCAAGCATTTTCTATTTGCAATGGCAATTTACATTTTTTCTCAGTGAATAGATTTCTTTTTTATTAATGTTTTCCTGAATAATATGTTCTTAAATTAATTGACTGTGAAACAAGCATTTTGGGACAATAGGAATTTTCATACAAGCTCGAAATACCATTTTGCGTTTTTAAAAATTCTTTTAGTAAGGCCTAATCTATTTTTGTGAAGGAAGCACTAAGATGATAAGTTTTCAGCACAGCTTTTACTATGCTAGTTATGTGTAATCATAAAGTGAAATCAAATTTTATTTTAAATGAAATCACAGTTTTCCCCCCCACAAACTGTTCCATTTATGTGATAAACTTCTATTTTTATTTATTTATTTTTTTAATGACTAGTTATAAAGGCTTGCACAGATATGCATCTGTAAGCAAACTGGGAATAGGTTAGAGAACACAATTCCCTGGTGTAAAAAGCAAGGTTTAGCAGTAATGCTTTTAATCTGGACTTGTAGAGGATTCGGGAGCATCCATAGATCTGCTTCAGTAATTACCATACCCCAAGTGGCACTGGAAGAGACATTTGCCTAAAAACTTGATGTCTTCATTACACTGTTTACATTTTAATTAGAAACATGAAAATTAGTGATTCATATGGACAACTATAGTTTAAGTGGGTTTGCTCACCCTCCAATAAATCAGAAGGGAAAAAAAGGAGGGGGGTGGGAGAAAAAAAGGCAACCCTACAACCTGCATCTGCAAGCAGCAAACCCTCTCAAACCTTACAGTTGTAATAAACAGTTTACTAGGAATCATTCATGGGAATAATATGTTGGTATTAGAAGCTGGTTAGAATGTGGTTTGTATTTTATCAGAGAGGAAATTTCTATGTAAATTAGAGATTGTTATTTTAAAGTTAATGCTAATTGCACTCAGTGTTACATGTATGTGATTGGGGTGTGTGTAGGATACACGTATGTAGCTTCTGTGTGTACATAAATACGTATGTTGTAGCTGTATTAAGGAGAAGAATTGGTGGAGGAATATTTTGGCAGTGCTAAGCACTACGTATGGCTGCAGAGCAGCCAGTTTAGCCTGTTTCAGTATGTCTCCATAAATACATGTAAACATTAGTATGGCTGCACACAGAGATGCATATATACAAGTGCACATGCGTGCGTGCACGGAGGCGAGTAAGGAGATGTGGATAATTTCCCTCTGAATTTTGCATGTACCTGTCAGCACCAGTGGCCTAAAACCGTTCCGTCCAGGAGTGATGGGGAGAAGCAGCGGTGCCTGTCAGTGTCCCTGCCTGAGTCAGCAGCATGTCCACTGCCTGTGCCGGGCGACAGTCACTCATCCAGCCCTGCCCTCCCCGGGGGCTGCCGGCCTCCTCCGCACCAAGGAGAATGACCCCTCTGTCTGGCACGCTCAGGATCCCGAATCGCACCGCATCGGTGTGCGAGTTCAAATCCCTACTCCTGAAGGCAGAGCTGGGATTCCAGCTAATGACTCAGAGATACAGAGGGTCAATGCACTGGTGATCTGGAGTACTGAGCCATTGCACCAGCTTAGTTGTACTTTTTTTTTTTTTTCCCTCTCCTTCCATAACTTACTGTCTTACCCTCCATATTTCCATCCCCATTCCTTTAAGGTAAAAGTGATGATATGCAAAATTGCATTTCTTCTTTTAAGAATACTTAATGAGTCGTATTTCCTCAGATTTCAGTTTGATCCACTCGATTTAAAAAAAAAAATGTTTTGCTTTGGGGGACATGGGAGAATTGTTTTCTGTGCTATTAACTTTGTGTTATGTTAGTTCCATATAGGCTGTTTTGGACATTATGCAAATAGGACATGGATAGTCAGTTTTTTTGAATGGGAGAGCAAGCCTCGGTAGCAATAAGTAAAAACTTGATGGTTTAATATTAATGTTTTTTTTTTTAAACCAAAAATAAGGACTTTTTTTCTCCATTGCTTTTTTATTGGATTTCTTTTTGTTGGAATCCTTAAGATTTATAAGATAATCTCTTCCTCAATTGTGACTCTCCATTCCCTTATTTTCTTTTTATATATATAAGTTTACATATATATACGTTTATAATTCTTCCTGTGTACCTCAGATTTTTAGACGTTGCATGATATATCTCAGAATAAGCATTTTATAAAGATGTTTCGCATTTACAAGTATGAATCGCATTTTTGTTCTTTTATCGTTCAAGTGGTGTCTTTGAGCCAAAGAATAAGTAAACCCAGGTATGCCTTGTGGCTATTTTAATGCTTGATGTAAGCATTTCACATGCCAAAAATACCCAACAGTGTCTCTTTTTTTGCATTTGTTTTGCTGTAAAATAATATTTCAGTTTATGTAAAACAGTTTCATATGATGTAAAGATTTGTTTTCCTACTTCTTGATTTTTTTATCAAATATTTTTACATTGTCTCTAATTACTGGTAATTCGGAACCACTCCAATGAAGTAACTTGGGTGCACACATTGTAGTGTGATTGACTTAGTGCTATGTCTTCATTTGTTCTGGTTTTTCTTTTTTTTTTTTTTTTGGTTTCTTTTTAAAGACGTCTCTTTGAGTCTAGGCATGTTATAAATGTGACTGAACAGAACTGTTAACATCTGCAGAGACAGAAACATGCTGCCTGCTTGTACGTACTGCAAAATTCTAATAGTTTTGTGCTATCTGTTAAATTCAGCGTGCTTTTTGCATTGTGGCACGGAACAGTTGTGCTGTGAGGGAAGCTGGCTGCCTGCCAGCCATCGACTATGAAATCCCGGGTACCTGAGAGCTTATCAGTTCTTTTGATTTGTAAAAGAAAAAGTGATGAAAATGTTGGTAAACTGCCATGAAGGTTTAAGGCTGCTGGAATAAGGAGCCGTGTAATCAGATTGGAAAATGGAGCTTGAGATTCTCTGCATGTGAAGCAGTCGCCTGTGGACCTACCGAGATGCTGTACAAGTGCCCGAGCTGACCACTTTGTTAGCAAATCAGCTTGTTTGCTGCAGCAGCAGGGTAGAATAGGCTAGTCCTTGTGATGGTATGTAACACAGGTAATATCTCTTGCTTTGCACAATGTAATCAGCTGGCAATTAGCTCACTCTACATTAACCTTCTTGATAATTTTCCCTTTCGTAAGACTGTGCACTTTAAACAATTAACTATAGAAAGTAATCCTTCAAGCAAATCAAAGCAATCCTTTAATTTTATCACCCTGCTGAAAAAGTATCAGGTGGTCAACTGGTCTTCATCAGCTGCTGGAAATTCTCAGGCTCACTGTAGCGTGGAGAGGTTCTTTAACCCATTCACATTTAGAAAAATGTCAAGATTTTATATTTCTCACATAATATAATGCTGCATCGTGAAACTGCAATTGGAATTGTTTTAATGAAAAGCCTTGGGAGAGCCCTTTCACATACAGACAGCTTTTACGCTTCTGTTTGTTTAGGCATTTCCATACACTACCTCTCAGAAAGCTTTGATGACACAGCCACTTGTACTGATAATTCCACTGCTTCACCTCCAGTGAACTTGATTCACTAAGGTTGAAGAGAACAAGGCTATCATTGCTGATCTTCTGCGTTGCTTTTTAATCCTCTGAAATAAAAGCCAGATAACAGTAAAATTTGTGTGGTAGGCAAACTTCCTTTTAGGTAGGAGAATGAAAGTTTTAATGCCATTTGTGGAAACTTGAAGTTTCTAGCTAAGAAAAATAAAACTTTATTCAAATTAAGAGAGCGGAACATTACATGCCTTGCTGCTCTCTGAATGGCTTATCCAGCCAAAAGTTCCTTTGTCTTTTTGATAGTTTTGGATTTTATTACAGGCTAGAATTTTCTAGAGTCATCCTGTAAAACGTGATTATTGATACCCTCGTAATATTGTATAATAGCAATATGCCTGTATTTAATGTAAAAGTTTACTTCTGTTTAAATAATTGTTTGACATGCCTTGCCTATTTCTAAACTTAAATCTCTCAGCAGTTATGCTCATATGAATAAGAGCAATGAAATTAGTGACAAACATGTTACGAATAATAGTGCTGTGAATGAGCCTTATTCGTACTACACTCATATGAAAATAAATGTTGTCAGTAATTTAAGGCTGTAATAAATAGTGATCTGAAACTTCTGCCCAGATATTTTGTTTAGAAGATGTTGGAAATGGTCAGCAGCTGCTTTGCCATCCCCTACAAAAAGTCATTTATTTGAATTCCAGTAGATCAGAGCAATAAACTGAATTTATAATATGTGATCTGCTTTTACCAATGATATCTGTGAAAGCAGTATTGACTGGCTGTGTTAGTCGTCTTTTATCTCGCTCTGTAGAATGTGAGCATGTTTTGAAAATACAAAGCCAGATCCTACTAATCATATTGCATTTATCATATTTAATGTTGGCTTTGGCTCAGTTCTTATATGTATAAAAATTCTGGAATTTATGTGCACATCTGTTTTCTGTGTGTCCCGTTTAAAAAAAAAAAAAACAAAAAAAACCAACCAAAAAAAAACCCCAACCTGCATACATCATATGCTGCAAAGATCTACTTTATATTCTTTTAGAGGACAAACTCCATTAGATATGCACTTACTGTACATTGGATTGTAAATCTTACAATTTAATGGTAATTCAGTGAGCAGTTATTGCTTCTGTGGCCTTTTTTCTTTCTTTTTTGTCCCATCTCACTTGTGAAATAGGGTTACCCTTTACAAGTGTCACATCCATAGATTCATCTTTTGTACTCTATAGTTGTTCCTAGTGCATCATTCTAAGTGAAAAGAAAAATAGGAAGCCAAAGCTACAGGAGGGGCATTGGGGGAGGGAGTTCTATACATAGAAATACAGCATATAGCAGCAGAAAGACCAAGGCAGTTTAGCATCAATCTAACAGATTAAAATTTTGCTGTAAAGGTACATTTTCTTTAACCTCATTCTCATTCGTTTTCCCATACCACTGTAGTTGGCGTTTGAATTCCCAGGAAGCAGAAATGGTGTCTTAATGATACGAGCCTTTTTGCCTCGCTTACACTGTTAATACTCTTATCCCTTTTCTGATAGGAAATACTTTTTGCAGAAACAATATACACATTTGTAAAGAAATTATAAAAGGATTCTCCTTTTGAAGATAATGAGTTCTCTTCAGGAACTGCAGGTTACGTGAAACACAAATGAGCTCTAAGTGGAGGGATTTAAAGTCCTGCTACAGCATTTAATTTCTTGAGGAAAGGAGTTCAGTTCAAGGTTAGCCTGTTATTGTGGCACTGGCAACTACTCTCATTCCTGTTCTTCTGCCAGCAGTACTGCACAAAAGGCAGTCATTTTTATTTAATACGTAGGGAGGTATTAATCACTGCAGTGTTTTGTCGCAAAAATTTGTCTTATCAAATTCATTGTTTCACCACTCATGACAATAATAGGTGTTTAATTACTCAATAAGAGCAGTTTATAGATTCCATTTTTCCTGTTTGCTGGACAAATGGTATTGATTTTGTACTTTGATGCAACATGAAACTGTATTAAACACAATTAGAATTCTAAAGCTGGTAATGTGTATCAGTTATGGTAACTGAGCTCCTTGGTAAACAAACAGCATCTTCCAAATTTTCACTACATTTAAATTCTCAGGAGAAGAAAAGATCTTTAAGGACATTCCTTTTATTGCACGAGCTCTTGATGTCTTTATTCTTGTTTTTCACTAGCATTTATGCTTGCTACAAACTTTACATATGCAACACAAATGGTTTATGTAATATTTTTTCAGTTAATAGTCCCTTTATAGTGGTAATAAGTTGTGCAGATTCCAACCTACTCAACAATTTTACCATTGTCTCATCCTACCTTCATGCCATACTTATGAACAAGATACCTTTTGTGAAAAATAAAAATTATGTACCCCAAGCTTGAGTTTGGACAGTAAAAATGTATGAGGTTGGGGAAAATAGAAGACTTCTGTTTTTCCTAGAGCTCTCAGTTTTCTTGAAAAGGTAGCTATTAAGCCACATGTGGATTTTTCTTTTACTTTCTTTTTTTTAGTTTTCTTTTAGTGATGGTTATTATTATACTGTCATTCATGGCATGTTTTTGATATATCAATACTTGCATAGAGTTGAGTCTTTTCTTTGGGTGGGATTTCAGTGGATTTACAAAAGTTGCACTGCCAAAATGATTGCTTATTGCTTCCTTTATGGTCAGTACATTTTTAATTACAATTATTTTCTGCTACTGGTGCTTGTGCAACAATTTTCAGTTGGGAGTGTTTAATGTTTTAATATTTTGTGTTTGCTTTTGTTTCCAAAGAGTCAGAATTAAAAAGCATGAATTGAAGGTGAGCATACTCAAGTATCTATATCTGAATCAAGACAAGAAGAATGTTTCCTGTCAATGTGCATTCTATTTTACAAGCTTGCTTACAAGCTTGCTTAAGTAACCAAATCTTATGATATTTGTTGTTTGTTGGCTTCAAGCTTCTAGCTAAATAAATTAGATAACATCCTTAGTGTACAATTCCTAGGTTTTCCTCTTCTTTCATTTTATTTCTAGGTTCTGCTTGTAGCCTATATTTTACCTCATTTAGCTCAGTTTGAGTAGTTCTTAAAAATACAGACAGAATTTGTGAAAAATGTACCATGATTGAAAAACATTTTTGAAGAAAGCATGTTATGGACAGTAATATCTGTGTTAAATTTTTCCTGCATCTAAATGCTTTCAAAGTGCAGGTTAAGTAGAGAAAGAAAATGCATTTATTTGAAATAGTCATTGAGTTGCATATAAAGGTGTGGTGTGTGCTTGTTGTGGAGCATGGTTAGTATCAAGAAACATCCATTGTTTAATGACCCGTTTTTAAAGGGAGGTGTATTTCTGTTCCTTTCTTTGGGGATCTGTTCATATTGCAGTTTCACAAAATGTGTATTAATGTACCTGTATTCATGATTGTGTTATAATTGTTTCACATCTTTTACAGAATATTTCCTGAACTCTGAGAAGCTCCAATTCCTTATTTAAGCTTACTTTAAGAGCTTCAGTGGGACTACTCATCCTTAAACTTATGGACATGCTTAAGTGCTTTGCTGAGTCAAACTTTATACTGGGTGGACCTTCTTGTTTCTCCTTTCAGACAAATGATTTATTTCCTATATGTTCTGAATAACTTGGATACCAATGGCTCATTCCATTGTTTGTGTTTTAGGCAGTGAGTTAGGTGTTCTTTGCTTTATGAAAATCAATACAAATTTCAATTACACAAACAGAAGGTGAGACATTAAAATTAAAAGGATGTAGGATGCACATTTTAATCTGTGGTGATGTCTCAGCTATCCAGATGTTATGGGAAAATTGAATAAATGTAAGTGGGATTCTGAATAATTGAATATATTGTTCTTATTTATTTGGATTACTGTAGCACTTAGAGGTCTCAACCAAGATGGTGACCTTGTTGTGCTGGTATTGTAAAAACATGTAGTGAGAGACTGTTCTGCGTCAGAGGGGTTACATTCTAAATAGCTGAGACGCACAAAGGTTAATAGGGACACAAAGAGGCACTGAAATGTGAAGAGACTTGCCCAAGGTCATATAGCAGGTCAGTAGCAGAGCCGTGAGTTAAGCCTACATCTCTGGACTCCTATGCACTAGATTGCTTCTCCAATGATTAAACTATCTGCTTTTAATAGCTATTGAGGGAAGTAATTGTCTTTGATTTAACAGGGAATTTTGGACAGTGATATTTGTCTGCATTCCTACTTGGTTTTTGCATGTCGTAGAAAATCTAGGGATACAATTCGATAATATGAGAAAGAACATTAAAGCATGATTCTTATTTTGCCTCACTTATTGTAAATTTTGCAGCTACTTCTGGAGAGGTGGATGCTGTTTCATAGTGCTAGCTGCAACTGCTGGTGTTTGTTGCTGACTTACACACCTGTTTTTGCTTTATGTAAAATCAGAGGTAGGGCTAGCCACTTTGATTGGCTCTCAGGGAATAAAGTTTTTAATTACTTTGGCCAAGCCATCCTGAAGCCCGTATCCTCCTTATGACAGTTCACTTCAGAAGCTACACTGCTTCATTTCAGTAACTTTATTACCATTTGGCTCAGAGATTGCTATTTCGCCTTGGCCACAGATTTCATCAGTTGCCCGGTTCACCTTTGTCCACACTATACTTGTGAAATGACCTGCTCCTTTAGTGGTTGTCAATAGTAAATTGCTGCATCCTTAGTGTCCAGGCTGAAGCACAGTAAAGAACACAACTCTTTATTAAATTACTGGATTTTACACTAAATTTTTTTGGATTAAACCTGAATGTGAAAAGTCTTAATTACCATTTAAGACCAAGTAATTAAAGCACTGGCCAGGGTCAACTATATAAAGCGCATCAGTTTGAACTGCCACCTGATTAATAGGCTTGGTGATATAAAAAGTTCAGCACAAAAGCATGCTCTGCCAGGGTCACTGCTTTAACAGCTGTAGAAAGACCAGTTTTTGCTGTAATTTGGGTCTAACAATTGGATCAAAATAATAATTTGTGAGGTGTTCATGGTTGGCTTCTCCAGTGTGACGTCAGGTGAATTATTTGAAGTTGACATCAGTTAATTTGGCTTTGTAGGATATATTGATGAGCAAACTGGTTTGGCTCAGATATTTTCTTAATTTCGTTTACATTCTTCAAAATGAACAGTCAAGTGGAGTTTTTTTTCCAGACTTGTCTTCCAAATCAGAGTTAAGTTCAGGGAAGGCTAGAAGGTAGTAATGTGCATCAGTTCTGTGTCTGTATTTTCATCTCTTCGCATACAATCATTGATTTATTGTAGCTCAGGTGCTGTCTGCACTTAGGCTTGTGTTTGCTTGGGAGTGTGTGTTTGGGAGTGTGTGTTCACAGAGTAATACCGAATAGCTGGCTTAATAGCTGTATTTTTATATCCCTGTTTGTACATCTATATATATACACATATACATACCTCCAAGTATTGTACTGTGTTATAAAAGCTTTTCCTGTGCCATGCTTAGCCCCAGAGGCTCTGCTCTGCAGGATCATTCAAAAATTGTGCTGTGTTCACATTTAGTATAGTGGTGTTTTGTTTTGTTTTTTAAACTCTTAACAGTTTATTGATGGGGCCTGAACAAACTGCTGCACCTTCAGAGGACTCAATTAGCTTTTTCTGGGCTCAGTGTATGTGCAGCAGGCAGCCCATGAATTAGCAATTGCAGGATGGGAGCTATAACGATTTTCACCTACTGACGGCTCTGTGAGCATTAATTTTGACAACACCCTAGAAAGTAGGGAAGCGTGGTTATCCCCACTTTATTACTGAGCCCACCAGAGGAAGGATTAAAGCCTCGATCCTACTGATAAGTGTGCATGTGCTTAGCTCTAAAACAGTAGGCAGACCTACATGTTTAAGTGGAAGAGCCTTTTTCAGCAAAGTTAAGGAAACATGGTTTGAGCAAATTTTCTAATAGAGCAGAAGATTTCCATGTCAAAGCTATGTTTTGGGTCTGGGATATTTGTTTCTAGCTTAGTTTCTCATATGTCAGCACACCACTTTCAAATAAACTTTCAAATTCTTGTTTTTATTAAGTACTACAATGATTACTTAATATACAATAGCAAAATTCTTAGCTCTGATATTTCCAGTGAAGATTGATGAAGGTCATGTGAGTTTTTGCTGTGAATTCACTTCATTTTTGGTGTAAGTGTGGATCAGATATTTTACTTAGCTTTTTTGTTACTGTTTTTGAATGCAAATTTTGTATTGAGCTACGTTCTGCATAGTTACAACACACAAGGTGCTTAGCTGAGATTTGGGTCTCTGTCTTGGGTGCCCCACTTCTCTATAAGAGCATGTGTGAAGAGGATGCAGTTAAATCCAACAGAGATGAAGTCAGGAGAAACAGAATTACAGGCTTGCCATGTAAACTTTTTTTTGGTTTTTTTCAAACTTCTTTGGAAACCACAGCTGTGGCAGCTCACCTAGCTGTGAAAGGGGTCAATGTGCTCTTCTTCCAGCCTGGCTGGAGGTGAATCCCCCATCCCTCTAGGCAAGCGAAAATTTCTTTGGGGGCAGCTCATGGGCTCCCTCGCAGCCTCCTGCTCCAGTACTCTCTTGGGCGCAGAGTGCTGGTTCTGGGGGCTACATTCAGGTTTTGCAAGGAGTTGAGATTGATATGACTCCATCCTCTGTCCTGAGCTGCTGGAATTGGTTTGTGTCCAGCTCTACAAATGGAGCACTGCATGGGCAGCTCAGGACCATATTGCACATGATGTCGTATGGGGCTGGCACAGTTGCTGCCGAGCTCCTGTTCCTTTCTCTCCAGATGCTCCTAAATTCTCCTTTAATTTGTCAGTTGTGGAGAGCACATTTTAAATAATGAATGGGAAATCCGACTTCCTTTCAGGTTTTTTTATTTTAGGGTTTGCTCATGATCTGTTTCTGTTAAGGATAAATGTCCCTGCTAGATGGGAATAAACACACTGATGCATGTTCACGGGCTCTGAGATGGTGTTCAAAGCAGTTACAGGTTGTTTTGTTAAACACGTGCCTTTCAGTTTTACTCTTGAAGCAGAACTGGCACAGCAATAAATTGAAACTTCACAGTATTTCAGGTTCTGATAAATAGACACAGCAAGCCTAGCTATTTTTTAATATTCCTACTATGGTGAAATAAGTTTAGCTGAATGGTTCTGGAGAGATGAACAATTTTGGCATACTGAGCAAGGAAAAGGGAACTGTGCGATGCTAAGTAAGTGATTCACTGATTAAACTATAGAAATTATGCCTCAGGCTGTGCTGTAGTTGGACTTTCCTAAAAAACTATGTTCTTTTCATAATATAGCTGATACACATGAAGCAATATAAAAATGTCAGTCATTCAGGCATTCGTACACACATTTCCAAAAGTCTTGCCCTATTTTTCAGGTGCTAAAATAGAGGCTGAGGAAAGTTGCTTGAGTAGCACTGTGATCTAGCAGACAGTAACTCTTGTAGTCAGATGAGATTACAAGGTGATCTTGTAAAAGGGTTAAATTTTGAAAAGGTAGTGGGGAAAACCAGAAAGGATTTATTAGTGTATTTGAAATTGTTTTCTGTTCAGACAGTAGAAGATTGATGACAACAGCAGCAGCTTTCTTTTTTAAACTGAATCTAGGCTTCTCAAGCATGTTCATATTCTCTGGTAGAATCCGTTGGAAGTCTGTCCACAGGACTCCAGATCATCACAGCTGAAAATCTTAGACTGGAAAAATGAGTGTCATGATAAGAAGAACCCACTGTTGTCCAAATCTATTGTTCCAAGACTTAGTTTGACAAGTTCAAAACAGCCCTCCTGTGAATACATAGCAAGAATCTGAAAAATTAGAGTTCAAGTTCTCTGTCTTTAACTACACTGGTTCTTTACTCTCAGATATTTAAAAAACTAGCCACTGGTTTAAAATTGTTTGTAGTGAGCACTTTGGTAGGAACATATGTGTGAAAATGCACTGTAGAGACTCCTGCAGCTGCATGCAAACAGAACTAAATGAACAGCAGCAATGTGGGGTTTAGTTTTTTATGTTCTGGAAAACTCTCGTAAGGACAGACCAACTAAATGATATTTCAGCCTGCTCTGAGAAGGTGAAGGTTGGTAACTGGGAGAAAAAAAAAGGGAATTATGATAAAGGTTGATACCCAATCTAAATAAATATTTGAAAGCTCTTTAACAATTGCAGCCTGTTGAATTTTTCAATGTACAGAACTATTCCATGCAAAGTAAGATGCTGAATGCTGACATATTTCCATTGAGTGACATGAGTCCATCTCAATTCTGATACTTGCTTGACACAAATAAAAGAAAAAGAAAGAGTTGTCTGAACAAAACATAGAATTGTTTGGTTCTATTAAGAAATGTCACCATTTATCTAAGTAAAACTCTTAAGCCATAACCTGTATCTTTTCTTTCACCTTGGTGTATGTCAAGGGTAAAAGTTCAAACCAATCCTTTTCATGTATATAATCATGGAGTGCAATTAATTACAATCTAGTTCTTTTGAAAAGAGTCCATTAAGAAATCATACCAGATGAGCAGCCACTAAAGTAGAAAATTTGATGCATTAAGAATTACAGGCTTGCCATGTAAACTTTATATAGCATTTACCAACACTTAGAAGAGCATTAAGAGTAACTTATGTGTTGTGGCAGTATTCGCAGAAATGAAAATTAGAGGAAAAAAATAACATACAACTCTACCAAGCCTGTGTCCTTCTCATTAAGACAGGACACTGACTGTCACTGTGGAGCAAGGAAGGCTTTGCATGATCTTATGACAAAATGGCTGGTGTTAAATAATAGTTTACAAATTAGTAAGTGACCACACAATACTACAAATTAATTGTTCATGTGGAAAAATATTTTGCCTTGCATTAAAAGAATACAAAATAATAGAAGAAGCCCATACTAATTTGCTGTCCTAGAGGGAGATGAACTGGGTCTAAATAAGTTATCTGAGTTCTTGCATAGCACTACAGCTGCCACAAAGCAGCCCTAGTAGGCTGCTCGCTAAAGCACTGGGCCACTGAGGCCCATTGGCCGTTGCAGGCACCAGTGGGTGCATCAAGTACAGATCTGGAGGAGCTCAGTGAGGTAGGAAGATATGTCTGAAATAAAAATGTACGTTTGCAAACATGACTCTAACAAGAGCCATGCAAGCTTGGATTGAAGACCTGCCTGTCTCTCTCTTGGCCTAGGTCAGTAGTGGATGGCAGTGTGAAGTGCCCCAGGTGTGGAACTGTGCAGGAGCTGCAGTCTTTGAGGCAGGAGCAGGGTGCACCCACACTGCCACAGGCCCTGCTCAGCTGAGTGTTTAGTTTCCAAAGAGATGTAACTGTTTGCAGCGTGTAAAGCCATTGGAGGAGAAATAGGAAAGTTTTAACTGATTGCCATAATATCTAGCCATTGAAGCAGGTTTAGGGAGAGCCTTTTTTTATTCAGTGGACAATTGTTAGCTATTAGCTGGAAATATGCTAATGGCTTTAATAGGAATAAAATAAGAAAGGATTCCATAAAATGCTTCGAACTATCACATTTAATAGGCAGTGATAATCCTTCTGTAGCTTTTTTAATCACTGTCAACTTCTAGAGAAGTAATATTTTTCCACTGTCAAATTTCATAGATTGGAAATGTCTTAAAATTGTAATTTCCAATAAATTTATGTAGACTTTTTCATAGGAATACATATACTGCTATGAGTACTCAATTAGAAAGTTTTTAAAAGGACAAAAAATATTAAAGTAGAGCCTTCCAAGGCACAGTCTTCATAGAATCAGTCAGTAGTAAGAGTCTTACTTATGGTACCTCGAAAAATCTTCTGCAGAAGAAAACAGTGTATTTAAGACAGAGATAAGAGAATGGTAGACTTTAGGGGGGAAAAAGAGTGCGGTGGTTTTTTTTGTTCAGTTGGAGGTTTTTTTGACAGCCTCAAAAGTACAACTGGTATGGTAGAAAGAGAGAGAGCTGTTGTATCCTGGCAGTATTTTGTGACCTGACAGTATTTGTTAGGGAGGGCTGAGGAATGTAGGCAAAGGCTTTGCTGTGGTTGTCCTTCGTCTGAAAAATCCCATGGGTCCTGCTCACGGGGAGCTTGACAGGAAGAATGTTTGTGGGACATCGTGGTTGTCTGTATCTTTTGAGGGTCGCCTTTGCACCGCCCTTGCTCTTTCACCTGCTCTGGGCCTTTTCCTGTGTAATGGTGGTGGTGGTAGTGGTTGTGGTTGATGTCGAGAGACAGAGAGGCAGCAAGTGCAGTTGTATTATGTGTATAAGAGTTGTACCTCTGCTAAGTCAATCGCTTTTGGAGAGAGAACTAGAACAAATGTATGACTGGAAGAAACGGTCATGAGTTTAAGTTGCTTTTGTATCATTTAAGTTGCTTTTCATTGTTTGCAGGGTGGCTTTTTAGTAGCAATCTTTGTGTTGCTTGTACAATAAAAGCATCATTCAGGAAAACCATGTTTCAGTATGGTTTAAATAAGTAGATAAAGAAGCTTCAACTTTTTGAAAGTGAGATTTCCCCCCTAGGTGGACTGTAGCCATGTTAATAATTCCCTTTCAACATCTCTGGTGTAGAGTAGTTGGGAAGGCTTTTTTTGGTTGATTAGAGGGCTTTTTTTGGTGTTTTGTTTTGGGGTTTTTTTTTTTAACTTGTTAGGCCAGGTCACCTAAAGCAGTTACGTTATCAGCACTGTAGATCTTCCTTTTGATCAAGTCACTTGAAATCTCTCTTTTTAAAATGGAAGTTTTTGTGTCAACTGAAGTCTAGCACTTTGACAGTCATTGGAATGTGAAATAATGAATTTATTAATTACTGATGGCAAAACATTTTTAGTAGCACTTAAATGCATTGTGAAAACGTTAAAGAATATTCCCTAATATCATGCTACTGTGACTTACATTTCCAGATATCATTAATATTGAGAATTGACTCCAAGTACATCCAAATTAGGAATCACTTTACACAACTTTTATGTCTCACTCTTCTTAAAAGTTAGTAATTGGAGTATTTAACCTTACTCTCCCTCAGTTTATTAGAAAATGCTATTTTTTTAACTATTAAAAAAATACTAAAGGAGATCAAGCAGTTATTTTGACAAAGAGCTTGAAACATTCTTGCCTAAATTCCACAAATAAAAAAGCCAGCTAAATTATCACCCTGAGCAGATTTGCACAGGGACCTCAGTCAACCTTTTTAAAGGATAATTACACTGGTGTTTTAACATGGGGCAAAGGAAATGATAAAATTAGGGCATAAGAGACACTGCTCCTATTTTGAGAACACAGTAGAATAATTGGTAGGGGATTTTTATTGCTGTTCTATTATACAGAGAGGTTTTTTTTACTTTCATGTGTTTGGATATTTTTTTCAGGCTCTTAAGCCTTGTGTTTAGTGGCATTAATCTGGGCAGAGATCTCCTAATGTATTAATAGTACATTTTTGAAGTTGTGGATGTTTGTGAATGTTTTAACTCTGCAGCTTCAGTCACCTCTCCCCTGACTAATTCTTCTTATCTTCTGCCTTATCTTCTTTGCAAAAGGATATTTAAAATTAATTTTTAAAATTAATTTTAAAATTTTAAAAAATTTAAAATAGAAAATTTTCATATAATCTTGCTTATGCTTTTTCAGGTCTCCTGTGATTAATTTAAAACCTTCAAAATTATTTTGCCAGGAGTTCTTCCTTGCAAAGTACAGGCATGAATTCATAGTTTTGTTTTGGTTTATTTTTCAGGATTTGTTTGACAGAATGTCACCTAACACTCTATCCAAACCAGCAAGCTTCATTTAATTTCAGCCCCAAATTACATCATTCGACCGTAGGAGAAGTTTCCTCCATTTCAACAAATCGAGCCCAAGTTTGTGTGACAGTGGATAGATGAGGTGAGCTGATGAGGGTCTGGGAGGCATTGCAATCAGAGTGGCAGGTGAGGCAGCTCTCAGTGAATGGATTTGAAGGACTAAATGTGAGGGTTTAGAAAAGGAGGAATTGCCATAGTGGATTACAGCTGAAGTCCATCATGAAAATATCTCAAGTTTGTCAGTAGCTATCAGAAAACACATTAGAGCAAGGTGTATGGAAATCGTGGTAACAATCAAAAACAAGCTGTGTGAGAAGAATTCTATCAATTAAGTCTAGCTCTATTTCAGAAAATCCGTGCTTCCTAAAGTTTTCTATTGGTAATCTTAACCCAAGGCAGCTTATTGTGTTATAATTGAATTGCACACACATCATCAGACTGGTATGAGTTTTCTTTTCCCATTTGTTTCCTCCAGCTGTGGATTAATGCAGTTAGACAATACGTTGCCTGTGAACTATGAGTTATCTGTCAGCAGATACTGAGACTAAGATGAAGAGCAAGGACTATTTTTAGTATAATCAAACAGCTTAATTGAGTTTGGGATATTTGCTTTGAGTTAGATATAGTGGCAGGAAAAATTTGTAGGGAAAGCTGAACCTGCCTGTACTAAAATTTGCCCTCAATCTGGATGCTCTTACAAGGAGTGGGTAGCTGCAGAGGACTCACTTACATTGTAAAAATATACATGATTCATTTCAATTGGTCTTTTAAGTTTTTAAAATCACATTTGTCCTCTTGCTGCACTGTTTTTGCCAGTGTAAAGATCATAGGTTTTATTTGATTATATTTTGGTAATCTGTTAAATGAGACTGGGTCACCTTGCACCATGCAACATTTCACTTCGCTGCTAAAACTTAATGCCATCTTTTTATCTTTCACTGAGTGGATGTCAGA
This sequence comes from Dicrurus megarhynchus, assembly GCA_013399195.1. NCBI lineage: Eukaryota > Metazoa > Chordata > Aves > Passeriformes > Dicruridae > Dicrurus > Dicrurus megarhynchus. The sequence goes on along the minus strand of VXAD01008917.1, from coordinate 873,857 downwards.
GGACACAACATTAATATAAGACAGGCATCTCTAATATTTCATGAATGGCCTTTTAAAAAAAACCCTCAAAAAACAAACCTAGGAAGTAAAAATTGACACTAGGCTAGTGAATTTTATTCACCTTTCTCAAATGTTGAATAGTTTTCCATTTATGTATCTCATCTATTACAAAACCTATTCTTTGTCAGGCAAGTCTATTAAAAAGCACGGGTGGTTTCCTTAGATTGAATATATTGTTTTCTTCAAGGAATGGGGAGATTGTGAGATTTCCATGAAAAAGTGGTCAAAAACTGAAGATAATATCCCAAAATAAGACTCCTAGCTTTTTAGTGGATTAGACCTCACTATTAAAAACTGGAAGACCTGGGATTTGGTGCCTTTTTGTAATTTTTTTTGTTTACTTCACTTTCTGTGCCTTAAAAATTAGTCTATACTTTCCATCTCTATAGGGATGTCAGGTCGGTTAAATCAGGACCTAATAAAGCATTCTAAAAAAGTGCATGCTACTGGTAAATGATGGAGTCTTTGCCTTATTTTTTTTGTATATTGCATTTGTCAAATGTACTATTCCAAAATCACGTGGCAATGTATACAGATGTGAAGAGCCATGTGTACATTTATACTTGTTTATGTTGTATGTCTACAAATGTATTCAGATGTATCAAAATTTGGGTTAGATACAGCTTTTTTTAGCGGTATCTCTGCATGCTAGTTTTTGTATACTTAATGCTTACCTGCTTAGACATGTGAGGGTGATGTATTTTTTGCATTCTCTGATACTTAGGGGTAGGAGAACTCTTGTAAAATTCTGAATATAATGTCTAATCCTTAACTGGACTTATTGTGCCATTAGATTAAAGCATTAGAGAGAGGGATAGCTATGGTGGTGTGCAGGACTTGAGCAGAAATAATCATCTTATAGTCCGGATCACGTACTGAGAGGATGCATTCATGTTTCAGCTCTAAACACACATATCCAAAACTTGATTAAGCTACTAGTGAAAATTGGTATCTAATTTATATGTAGTAGTTTGGGAAAACAAGAGTGGAAGAGACCTTTTGGATCATCAGTCCAATCATCTGTTGCTGGAGACAGCACATCATATGATTTCTTCCCTAAATTTGTTGGGTTCCATAAATTTATGGAGCTCCATGCTTAGCATTGAATATCTCCACAAAATTTATATTTTATTTGGCAATAATCAGTGTTAATAAGGTCACTTATATGAGCATAGTACAAATTTAGAAATTACTAGCTAGATGTACTGGTTAGGTAAACAGTTTGATAGAGTTAATTGATTCCTGGTTTCTCAAATAAGCGTGCAAAGAACTGCCACCATTTTTTTCCCTCCTCACAATTCTGCTGTCTTTTAAGTTCAGAACAAATGCAGATCTACCCTCAGTATTGGCCTCCCCTCTTGGAATCAGATGGTTTTAACATGGTCCTTAATTTTTCTATAAAACACTGGCTGAGATAGGTGGCTTTCCAGGCAGATTTTGTGGACTAATAGGTGACCTTTGTCTCAAACAAATGCTGCCATTAAATTTCCTCAGCCCTTTAGACTCAATAACTATGGGGGTATTGTTTTGGTTATTAATGTGGATTCCTTTTAATTCGCATAAGCAAATGTAAAAATCTATCACATATGACAATATGTAGATTTGTGGCAGTCCTGAGAGGCCCTTGGGTCCATAAACCAGTGGCTTTATTATGTAATGCTGCATAAATGCTGTATTTTCATCTGTGACAGATATAATCTTGAACCTGTATTTTTCATGTTACTTAACTGTTTCAGAACATCATGTGTGAGAAAACACATCAAAATGGAAATTGCTTCTACAGAGGCATCCAATAAATATTGGATGGGTATATTGCATTGTTGGGCTCCATGTGTTTCAGGATGTTCTCAATTCTCTTGCCCTAATCAACACTGTAAATACATGCTGCATTTTCTGGTCATCCATTTGTTGGATTAACAATTTGGACCTTGCAGTTTCTACCATATGTTTTGATTCTTTACTGTATATAGTCATGGTTATATAAGAGCATCCTCTAACAAAATTATTCCGAAACCTTCTGTCTTTTCCAGCTATTCAAATCACGCAAATTCTGTGCATTATATGTATAGTTAACTTGTTGATACTTGAAAATTAAGTAGTTAAGCTGAGAAAAATTTTTACATTCATGCAAAACTCTGTATCCCTGTGACACAGAAATTTGCTGTCTTCTAATTCAAATACTGGGAGGGATTGTGTTTTGTTTTTAAAAAGGTACATGTTTAATCTTCAGCAGAGATTAAAATAGTTCATAGTGTATAATTGAAATACAACAATATTTGCAGTGATATATTATGTAAAAAGAAAAAAAAAACAACATAGGGCAAATATATCTGATTCTGACAATTTTGTGCAAGAGGTTTTAGACAAAGTTGTTGGCATATTGCTTTTATTGAATACTCCCTTAAAGGATTTTGCTTAAGTCACTTCTCCCTTAAAAGTCTTTATAAACAAGTAGTGCATGTCTCATTTTTTATCTACTCTCTGCTTTATGCCGTTGAGTTAGAATAGAGTCACAGCTCCCCACCTTGTCTTTCAGGTGAGCATAGTAAGTGTCATGGCCATGAAACATTTTTAGTTTTTGGGCCGTTTATTGTGTCAGTGATATCACTGTGTTTTGTGTGGAGCCTGAGTACTCTTATGAATGACTTTCCGGCACCAGACATAGTATATCCCAATTTTCTATTGTATACTTTCCTCTGTGGATCAATATGGAGTTTAATTAACATCCTAACAAAACTATAGTTACGCTCAAAGGTCACTCTCCCTGTGTATCTTGCCGGGAACTTGGTCTTCAGCAAGTTCCTATCATACCAGACACTGTCAAGAACAACCATAACTGAAATTGCTTTTCATTTATCCTCAGGCAAAGGCACTTTTTTCCCCTTTCTTTCTTCTTCAGTAGATATGCACAGAAGTTTGCTAACTGGGGGGATGGAGCTGAAAACCTACTATAAATATCAAAGGTGACTTGATAGAGATTCTTGGAAGAAATTTCCGCCATACTTGGAATGCAGTGACACTGTTTCATTCAACTGCCTTTCCACATTGCATTACATTAATAATCGCCTTGCAGGTTTCTTGGCAGATGAAGAGAAAGGGAAAGTTGGATGATGATTTTGAATGAATGAGGATGAAGATGAACTGTTAGCCTTAAAGATTGTATGAGGTAGTCGGAACACGAAGAGCTGTGAAGTAGGTCAGTACTTTTGTCTTCTTTTTACATCACTTGTTCTGCTGAACTGCTTTTACAAATGTTTAGCTTGTATTCACACATAGCACTGGTATTTCTATGTCTCCTCCTTGACTGTACATTATCTGAGATTATTTTCAGCTGTTTTATCCCTTCTGTCATGTAGCTTTTGAAATCTCTTGCGCTAATAAGCATCTGATAGATCTCACCAGGAGTCTTGGCTTTATCTTTAGTCTTCCTTCATTCTAACAATTCTGCCTACAGTACATACTGTTCACAGGGTAGATCTCACATATTGCTGTTCAGCTGCCAGGCTCTTGAGTAATAAACCCTGCATTTCATTTCTGAATGAGTGTAAATTATAATTTTAGGAGTGTTGCTCCTCTGACGGAAGACAGAGTCCAATGCCACATCCTTGACAATGGATGAAGAGTGCACAGCAGTCTGGAAAAGGAGTTTATCACTGATCAGTTGCTTTCAAAAATTATACCTTATCTGACAGTTCCTTCCTGAAGGAGAAGAGCTCTTATAGTGCTGATTCTTCGGTTTAGAAACTTGGACATTAGGTCCACAATGCCATTTCTTTCCAAGGTTCTGTAACAGCTCTGCTAAAAAAGCAAGTTAGCATTCAACACAATTTCAAGTTATACACAACCAATCTAATAATGAATTCCATTACTTAATCCAGTTAGAGTTTTGGATGTTTTGTGCTGTTATTTAGACTTACGAAGTTGAATCCAGTATTAAGCAAAGCCAGAAAACCCTTTTTTTTTTTTTTACTGCATTGTGTTTTGATATTCAGTTGTCTAAATATTGCATTATTGTTATTTGCCTAAGATCTCTTTAGGCAAAAAGGTAAATTTAAAGTCTCTTATCTTTTTCCTTTCTGAAACTGAAATAGGGTGCCCTATTCCTCCCATGTTACAGAACCCAGCAATTCCAGGATTTTCACTTGCATTCTTTACGGCTTGCAACTAATGTTTCCCACTATGAAGATACAGACAGCATTATATACAGTGGCAATGAATACAGTGGCATTAAATAAATGATAATATTAACCTCCCATTAAATAAGTGATAATATTAATAATATTGTAAATTATTATTATCTATTAATTTTGTTTTAAATGTTTTTTCTGGTAGCACTTTAAAAATTGCCACCAGTTACCTGCATTGATTGAAGAAAGTAGTGATTCTCCTGTGTTATAACATGGACTGGAATCTAAATAGGTGCCCTTTTCAGTACTGCATTATTATTGTCATTAAATCCATTAGTCTTGAGAATAAAACTTTTAAATTGCTCTGTTACTTAGAACAACTTATATTTTTGCTTAATAAGTTTTCCTTTATCAGACATTACTATCAGCAGTGCTATATCTGGTAAAAATACTGCATATGCACCATCACAAGCTTAGATGTCATTTTATTAGGAGCTGCTGCCTCAGCAGAATGAGAATATTAATCTAAAAGAAGTGTATTTTTTTTTCCAAGCAACATAAACAAATCTATCCTACTTAGAGCTGCGGTGTCAATATTTTATACTGCCTGTGTTGACTTATTCATTGTAGTTTTTGGCATATGGGATAACTCTGAAGATTCCAATTCTGGCCTTTCATTTTAGGCCAGTTCAGGGTATTTCCGGTCCTTATTTGAGATATTTTTTCAGCCCCTGAATAGTTTTCACATTTAATAAATGTGCATTGTGAAATACCTGTGTTGCAGTGAACATTCACTCCTTGGTGATATGGGGAGTAGGTATTCCTCTAAGTTTATTTCATTCTGAACAAAAGCTTTAGCAATTAAGCTTTGTCCAGTGTTCTAGAAAGTGTCTACAGCTGCTGAAGCTTTTTGAGCTTTGACCTTAGCTTGTAGATCCTCCACTGCTGAAAGAGAGGAAAAAAAAAATCCACCTGGGAAGGAAGGAAAGTTTGCTGAGCATTTTTAGCAAAAGACAGAGATAGCTTAAGACCCATTTTAGTAAATTCTGGGTTCCTTTCAATACCAAAAAGTTGTAAAGAGTTATTCAGTAGGTATTTTTTAGCTTTATTACTTCTATGTTTAGATAATACCATTGTAGGGTCATTATACCAGTAATATTATCACTCACACCCCCATAGAAAATATAAAGAGTTTCTGATGCAAATACTAGCAAAGAGATATAACACTGATTTTGTTGTTAAAGATTTTCATTAGAAACAGTTTGCTTGGCTGTAAATCACCAGTTCTTTACATGTGTTCCTCATTCCAGAGCTCATTCCGTAGCATCATAATAACTGTTGTGTGTCTGGTTGAGCTGGTAAGTGACAGCCTCACCATGAAATCAGCTTCTCCAGTTAACTTCTTGCCTAGATTTGTTGTTTCTGCTCTTTAGAACATAACATGTTTTATTAGCTGTAGCCTTTGGAAGTAAGGGTTCTTTCTCAGAATTTTCTGGCCATGCCCTCTTGATTTTCACCCCACTCCTGTTCAAAATACTATCACCCAAATAAAAATCTTTCTATCTTTTCTATCGTCAAAGTTGTCTGGTTGAAGATAGTGCCAAAAAAAAATTTCTTCTATGAAGGTGTTTACTACTTCTTTGAATAATTTTTCTTTGCTAGGGGTCCTAGTATCATTTATTTCTTTGTCCCTACCATGCATGCTCTATGGGTTTTTGCTGAACGTCTGCAAAATCATGCAATTGTTGCCTTTTTCCCCTGCATGTTAACCTGTATATTTCCACATGATAGTTGTCAAAGCAGGTACAATTCCAAGATGTGTTTTTATTAAATTTCAGCTTGTAATTTCTGTACCGGTTACTGCTTGTAACATTTCTAGTAATATTCTGAATTCTTTCTAATGTTAAAAGTCTATTGGCTTCTGTAAGTGACCATCCTTTCCATCAGACTATTCTTGCCTTCAGTAATGTCCACTAAACGGCACTGGTTGTCTCTTTCAAACCAAGAAAGTTCTAAATCCACTTCTCCCTGGTTTCAGTTTGAACAGTTATGTCACTTGTTTTGCTTTGTCACACAAGTGTGGAGAACAGCATTCTTCAAATTCTGGAATAATTTCATACCTACTTTCAATTGAATTTATTGAAAACTGGTATGTGTATTCTGTGCTCAGAGACAATTGATACCTAAAGCACCTGACTGCCTTTTTCTTTTGCTGACACCTTTGTCCTGCAGATGTAGAATTTCACTTGTTTATTTGTCATTTTGGGAAGTGAAAGTTGGTTGGGCACCATATTTTCTCTGTTTATTTTTGGAGGGATGTTTTACTTGTGTTCCACTCACTGTATGACAGTGTAGGCAGTGAGACTTAATCACCTGACATGCACACGAGATCTCCACTTTATTCTGTATCTTTCTCCAAAAGGAGACTTGCTCATCACTCCTAGAGATAACCTGTTTGGACAGACATATTAAAGACATAAGGGAGGACAGCACAAAGGTGAATGCCATGATATTACCATTTGTCTGTAGTCTTATCACCTCTTGTAAGCCAATTATCATTGTGTCAGTGACCATCCTGGCATATATGGGAAAGTTTTCATTAGTTCCTGCCTTTCCCAAATGGTAGCCCACTGCAGTAGCAGCAAAAGTCATTTTGCTGGCTTAGCTTTACCCAAAGATACTTGCTTTAGTTAGATGATCCACCTGTCACTGATTCTGGAGACCTTAAACCAGAATTATCTGGTAAAATGTGGGCATGAGGAATGCCCAGGTCTAGGTTGAAGCTGGATTTCATAGTTATATTAAAGTTACTTCAGGAATATTTTTGGCAGGAGAATACTCTATTTTTTTTTTGCAAATACCTTAATGAATAGGAAAACAAATGTGGGTGTTTTCCAAAGAAGATACAAATAGTTTGGAAAGTAAATGTTGCAATGGAGGGACATATTAGTTATGGGGAGCAGCATCTTAATTTCTCAATGCAGTTGCTACAGCAGTTGGTTCTTGTAACCTCTGAAAATTAAGAAAGGGGAAATTTTTGAAGAGTGTGTCTAGGCAGCTCTAGTATAGTTCTAAGATATTCTAGAATTTTAGCATAATAATTTTAGAAAGAACACTTTTATTTCTCAGGTTAATAGAAAAGCAGAGAGAAAACCTAAAATATCACACAAATCTGTGATGACCTTGATAATTAGCAGTTATAAATCCAAGTGCAAAGGCATTCAGTTCTAAAATGAGTGCCACTAAGGCAGACTTTTCACAGGATTTATTTTAGTTCTCGAATTTTTTCTCTTTTACATTGATTGCTTCAAATGATGAGAGAAATTGGAAACATCTTTGTTATTCAAGTAGCCAGATATTTTATCCTTTCTAGAAGAAATAGAAATGGTGACAATATTTATGTTACCATAAGTAACATAAATGTTGTGGTAGCTTACTCTGGCTCCTTACAGCCTTATCCCTTCTGTAATTCTGTGATTTACCAGGACAATAACCAAACTGAAATTATTAATATAGTTGTCTTTGGGATAATGGGGATTAGAGTAAAGGGACAAACATTTCTGTTCATGAAATAAATTAAACTTAAGACTCTGTCATATGTATTGTTTATGAAAATACATGTTCATATATTTGTGTAGTTCATACAACTAAAACATCTTATAAATGGTAACAAAATAACAAATCTCTGTAGCTGTTATTTCCACTCACCAAAATACTACCAGTGGAAGAGATTGAAGCAAATTTAAGCATACCTACCTTCCTCTCTCAAATATGATGTCTATCATGCTCTTCTCTTGGTGTCATTCTTTAGGTGGCTTTTTCTGGTACCCTTTTCTAGGAATTCTGAAGCTGACCTTGCTCATTAACACAAATATTTAATAAAAAAATAGTTAGCCCATGTTTAAAGAAAATAGTCTCATATGGACTGTAAAGATGTATTTAACATTAAATGTTACGGCTAGAAAGAGTTTAAGCATTCTTTGTCCATGCTAGAATCAAAACACGTCATTTGAAAGGTTTACAGAACTTGATTTTAAGTGCGGTGCTTGTTTCTTGCAAAAGTCCAGTTACTTCTTGTGGAAGGTGCAGTCCTCAACCATTAGTTTTTTCTCTCAAATGGAAGAAAACTAGCGCAGCCAAAGTAAAGAAAATGAAGAAAACTAGCGCAGCCAAAGTAAAGAAAATGTTAACCTAAGGTGTTTTGCTTTATACTGAAGCAGACCAAAATTGCTCTCACCTCAGGTGGGAAAGGTTGTCTCCAATGGATGGACAGATATTAGGAGTTAAGTGGGGTGAAGTTTTGAAAAAGTTGGATCTGCAGCTCTGCTTATGTTCCTAGTTTTTGACAAGTGCTCTTTGGAAGGGTGTGTATTTTTTTCCAAAGTGAGAATGCAATAGGAGTTCATAATTTATAAAAGTTTGTTATCATAGTGTTAGTGATGCAAAGTTGCCATAAATCACAGACTAGGAGCAATGCTGTTAGCGGTTCACTTCACTGTTAGCATGCACAATTTATGTTAACAAGGTTTATGTGCCTTCTCTAGGATTCTACTCAGCTTAGTTATTGCATCTTATCAATCACATAAGAATATATTTCATTTCATTTCATTGTGGTGACTTTCCACTATATTTTTTTGTTCATTATTGCTTAGCCAGACAGAGGAAATTAACAGCGGTGGCTGATACGCCTGTATATACGTGTCTATGTGTCACTATATACTTATATACCTATACACAGTTTCATATTTACATACCTGTATGCCCATATCTACAAGGATGTGTACACATCTGTATGTCAAAGCATCAAATGTACAACAATCCATGCAGTAGGTTATGCATGAAACCTGTTAATTGCAATGTATTACTGGTTTTAAAAAAGCTTTACTAGTGTTAAACCCAAAATCTTCTATCAACAGTGAGTATCACTGGGAAGTCCCTCCCCCTTCCTCAGGAATTTAGTGCTTAATGGGATTCTTTTGGCTTTGAAATTGAAGAATTTTATTAGTTGCTAAAGCTATTCAGTAAGAGGGTATTTCAAAAAGAAACGTAAATTGCAAAATGCAGTGGGACACTTACTGAACTGTTGGTATTGTTTTGTCAAAAAATGATTTAAAATGAACTAGGAAATTGCCGAACCATCAAAGTATGGGATGTGGGAAAGTTAATATATTAAAGAAACACTATCATGAGAAGAAAAAGTGCCATTTTAAAAATGATATTTTAAGAAATTCACTTATATAGAGAATAGGGCAAAATGATAATCTTTTATGAGCCCAATAAAGACTACCTAGCTACTGCCGCTTGATACAATACTTTTCTTATTGAACTTGGGGAAAAAAAATGTACTACAGAGGACTTTTTTGTGCAATATAGGTTTAGTTAGCTTTTCAACTTAAAAATGGAAGAACAGTGAGACTATGCTTTGGACTGACCAGGCTGGTGCACAGTGCCCTGGACCAGCATGTGCATGCAGTAGTGTTCATACGGCAGGGCTAGTGGCTCTGCAGCCAGGGTATTCTAATTTGATATGCTGCTATTGCCCTGGCTTTACTGACAACCTATGTGGTTTGGTAGAGGACTTATAGTAGTGCCTCCTCTAAAGAGAGAAATATGCTTTTCTCTCTTCAGATAGACTTGGTGTGTTGTTTTTGCATTTGAGACACGCTGTGCAAGTAGCTGAACAGAAGTTAATCCTTCCTATCTTATGCGATGTGGCTTCTTGTGACTGGTCCACTGTATAAGAAGTTCATGTGGCATTTTGGAAGACCGAAAAAAACCAAGATGTCATTTTACTTAAGTTCACTTGTTAATGTTTGTTTAAATACTTACCTCAGGCATGCTGAGTACAGACAACAGATAAGAACTATTAGTATACTTTGTATCTGTGTAGCTTGTGGTTCCTCTGAAAACAATCTGCTGATAGTAAGACAAGGTAAAACATTTGCGTTTTCTAGTTTTCTTACTGCTTGACTCCTTTCTGCTTCAGTCTATTCTTACATGTCCTTATTCATGGTGTATAAGTCACTGCAAAGATGTGGGCTGTTTAATTCCTAGTAACCTCCTGAGCTGTAAAAAACTTAGTATGGTGTGTTGGAAATACGGGTTTTCACGCAGTGTTCAAATGGAAGAGAATACTTTTTGTAAGGAAACCTGCCCTTAAATGGAAAAACAGGTTGACAGGACTGCCACCTGAAACTGTAATCTAAAATTATTTCAAGCCCCACCTTGGATTGTTGCATCTGAAGCATAGTGATGAAGCTCTTTAAAGTCAGCTGACTTTGTCTATTTGACAGAATTTTAGAGACAATCAAAATCTTGCCCATGTTGGTAGCAAAATTCTCATTGACTTCAGTGGATTCTGAGTTAAACTTCTCTTAAACAACTGCTCTCAGTGGTCTGCGGCTGCTCAGAGCTGCTTCCTTTCCCATGTAGTGCCACAGTGTCTCTGGCTTTCCACTTCTCACAGAGGACTTTCCCTTCAGATACCATGCAGCACAGAGAGGCATTTGCTGGAAACACCTGGATTTAGTCTGAGCTGGCCTCAAAGAGGTCAGCAGAGCTAGGAGTGGACAAACCAGATATTTGACAGTATCGTCTGCACATCTACAGCATTGAAAAAGCATCTCTCTGAAACTATTTTAAGGGGAAATTATTGCACATCAAAATATATTGCTTACATTTTTAATTGAATTTCACCTATCCTGTCGTCCTCAGCTAGAGTTAAATAAAATTAAAATCTCGCAGTCTGTTCTTGTTTATAACATAGTGGCTGTAGTTAGAAATTAATTAGAGTACCATTCCTGAAACACAGCCTGCCTCCCCATCAAGAAAGTCTTAGTTTCCTTACAAAGAGCCTTGTCATGGCTATAATATTTTTTAAAACATACTCCCTATGAGCCATTTAAAAATCAACAAAGGGTTCAGATATGTTTTCTTCCTTAGGAGTCCAAGTCTATCTTTTGCCCACCTCTGTACCCTGCTCTCTTCTCCCCACCACTTGGAGAAGAATGTCTGAAACCAGTTGTCTTCTTACTGTTTCCTCCCACCTGCTCTACTCCTGTGTACCCAAGTGTCTCCCAGAAGCACTTGAAGGCTTCTCTAGGGAAGGTGAGTCCAACTGTTTTGGCAGCCTGCTGCTTTAGCAGCTGAGACCCAACTCTCTCCTTTGGCACAGACAAAGCAGATGTCGCTCATAAAAATACATGCACTGTAGTAAGCATGGGAAAATGAGCCAATGGGAATGTGATATTAATACCTTGAGAATGTGCAATTATGATTAATACTGCAAGTGCTATTTACTTTAACATTTGACCAAGACAACACTGCTAATTTCTTTTAGCTCAATGTGAAATTTAGAGTCTAATTGTTCTAATTGGCAGAAAAGGGAAAGCTGCCAAAAACACACACTGATTTACTTCCCTCTTGATTCTGTTGACATCACTGAAGTTGCACAGGTTACTAATTGTTAAGGAAAGATACTTTTGGGCTTCCTTTCGATTACTTTCTGCAGATATCTATCTCTGATGTAAAAGCTCAAAATTTAAGATCCTCAAAGTTAATGCTGTGAAGCTGATGAGATGAAAAAAATCCATAACTCATCTTTTGCAGCTCTGCAGTGTCATGCAGCTTTGGGGATGGTGGCTTAATTGATCTTTACAAATTAAAATCACAAATAAGCCCACTAGAAAACAGCAGTAATGGTTAAAGGAAAAGGCACCTCTGAATTTGATATGGACCATATCAGTATCAGAGCCTGTAGAAGCTACCTATGAAGTATCTGGAGAAAGTAGCTCAGCACTGAACATCTTCAGACTCAGACAGTTATTGAAGACTATTACTGACATGAGAGTGGACTGGTCTAATCTAAAATCCATTAGGCTGCCAGATTTATCGTTAGATCAGGCAATCCACCCCTTTGGTCCATAGACTGGTCCATGGATGGCAGAGTGATGTGGAGGCACCTCTCGCTGCCATGAAGATATTTATCTTTGTAATAGAGAAAACACTGAAGGCAGTGACAACAGTCTTAATGTTCCTGTCCCCTAAATATTTTCCAAGAAAAAGAGATTGCAAGTACTTTTGGAAGCAGCAGGAACAAGGGGAATGGCCTTTTTCCCCTTCTTTGTCCCTCCCAAGAATATACCAACTTCTTTGTAAAGAATTTTATCGTGCCTTTCACAGAAACCTTTGCTGTCTTTAGTTTGTAAAATTCCTCTCTGTTTCAAATAGCTTTGTCTAAGAAGTGGTGGGTTATACATGGCCCGTTTTATCTCTTTGCCATGTATGAGGCTCTAAAGATACTTGCATTTGTCATACTGTATTTCTAGATCTTTTCCTGAGTAGGGATTAATAAAGAGAATGAATTTTTAGAAAGAAATACTACACCCATGTACGCACTTTGTATCAGAACAAGTTTTCACATTTCATGAACAATCGCTGACTCAAAATGTATTCTAGTGCAGACTGTTTAATTATGTGTGTAAGCAGAAAGATTGCAAGATCCAGGAAAACATTTAAAAACCTTTCAAAAAGTATATTAATGTTTGAGCCAGGTGGCTTCCTAATGTCATTATTTTGTATAGCTGACTCTAATGCAGTGGTGCTGGTTCGTGATACTGGTGACATTGGCTGGGATCATAGGCTGTTACCTGAAGGTAAAAGGACAGGATTCATGGTAAGAGGGTGTACTTTTTATCAATTAACTCCTGGCTGCATTTTTGAAATGCTTATAAAGCAAAAGAAAGAATTTTTGCTATGGGTTTGGTCGATGCAAAGCTCAAGATCTCTTAAAATTGATAAGTCTGAAGTTAGCCAACTGCCTGTTAACATTATTTCCTTTGTTTCATTAGAAATAATAGAATATCATACAGTTGAAGCAGTGAAAATTTTCATAATCATTTATGCCATATATGTTGCTTAATATATTGTCTGGTTTTGAGATGACCTCTGATCAGTAAGGTTGAATTGTAGTGAGTCCTTATTTGCATACACATACATACTTTTTATGTCTTTAAATATCAATTTTCACGTTTTAGGTTCATTACAAGTGGCCCATCTTTATGTCTTATGCATCTGCTAAGGAATGATATCTCCTGTGTACTGGCTATAATAATAGCCCAGTGGGTGTGTGAGGTAATATGGCTTAGTCCTTTCTCATTTCAATTTGTGTTGTCTTGCTTGAGCTCTGGGTGAAGAGGGGACATGTGGACAATGACACTGGCTTAGCTCATAAAGCCAAGGGGATTTGATTGTGTGGCTGAGTCTTATCAAGGCAAATCAGTGCAACAGTTTTCAAGAAAAGATCTGTCAAAGGACAGACATTCTTGAAGTAACTTTCCAGTATTCTCCAAGCTTCCCCCCCCCCTTTTTTTAAATTTGATGTATTGTTTTTGCATTATATTTTAAGGCATGTATGGCAATGCTTTGGTAAATCAGAGAACTGTTATTTGGGGAAAATGAAGGAAGAGGGTGGAGGATGTCTCTCCTCTGTCTTCTTTTTCTTTGCCAGTCCAAAACCTTATTTGCCTCCCTTAGGTGTTCTCGTCAACCTATATAGAACCCACTGCTGGTGGTATCGCACACTGCACAGCAGAAAGAGCCCATTTTATTCCTGCTTAGCACTATGGATTCACACCCTACAAAGAGTTGTAGTAGAAACCTGGCCTTGGAGAGCTGGCCTTCTCAGTTGGGGTGGCAGGGAAGACTAACAGTTTCCTTGGTTGGAAGGCATCAAATTGAATAAACAGAAAACGGGGGCCTGGAGAGTGGGAAAGCTCTTGATGGTGATTAGTTGTCATCCTGCTTGTCAGAACAAATGAAGAAGAGGAGCACAATGTTTGCACTGTTTGAACAAGCCTCAGAGAGCAAATTAGATGGTAAATGTGATCATAATTTGCCTGCCTTTCTTGAAACTCCCATGGTGCTATTAGTGTTTTTCTTTTTTCAGTAAAAGAGCTTTAACAAATACGTACTTCTGTGGAAACTGAAGTGCACTGAGGTTGTTTACAGGGGCGGTGTGCAAAGATTTCTGTGCTTTAGTGATAGTGTTTACTATATCTACATGCTGCAGGCTGGTGCAAGGTGTGTAATGCCAATGGAAAACAGAATTTATTTCAATATTGCACATGATGTGGAAAAAAGATGTAGATAGCTATCTATACACATATGTATTGGATAGGTATTTATATATAAAATAAGCTTGTGCCTGAGCTTTATGTTGCACTTGGTTGCGTACTGTTGATAAGCCAATTATGGTATTTTTTTGAAAGATATCTGGAATGTAAATTCTTCTGTCCTATTATCCTGTGATAATGTGCAGTGGCAGCCTGTGCCCTTGCTGAACTGTTGGCACACCTAAGGTGACCGCAACTGTTACTAAATAAGAAAATCAGCACTTCTGTGTTCTGTGTATATAGAAATGTGGAATAACCTGTAGCATTTAGATAATGAGTTTGGGGTGGAGATGGAGAAATGCTACTTACAGTTTATTTTACACATGAAAGTATTTCACACATAGCAGAAATTGTTAGTGTAAACAAGTATCAATTAAGAGAACAAGTATGAGCATTGTTCGAGAATGAGGTAAAAGCTGTGATGTGAAAGACTCTCTTAGGCAAAGACAGATGACTGACAGTGAAAAGATTCAAAGTATTTTGATTGCCTTGCAATGAAATCTGAACCTGTGGAAACTAATAAAAATTGGCTGAACTTAATTAGAGACCTATAGGTAGCAAAAAACCTTGTTTAGAAACCAAGCATTTGAACTGTCATATCTCTGTAGTTATCCAGCCAGACAGAAAAACATCAGTCTGCATCCAAAGTCAGAATTTTCCTCAATATATTGCAAAAATAAATAAACTAAACTAAAATAAAATGTGACTATAATTATGGATTCACTGTATCATTATGACATAAAACATAATGGCAGGGGAATGTAAAGAGGAGCATATTTATTTTTATCTCTTTATAAAATCATTTTAATACACCAGACAGCCCAGACTGGTCTTGCTGCTCTCTATCAAATTGCATTTGCCCATGCATCTCTCTTCTTTATCTTCTATCCAATTTGGTGGGGACTCACTGGTAAGGCACCCTGCCAAAGAGCCAAGGCCCGAGTGTCAGCATTGCCCAACATCAAAAAGAGAAACTGTGTCCTAAAGTAGGGAGGTGAAGTTTGTGCTCACTGGCTCTGGCTTGCCGTGATGCACAGAGCTTTAGGAATTACAGTGATTCTTGGAGTTTCCTGTAGAAATGCGCCTTGTTCCACATCATCTCCAGCAAAGCTCTGTGATGGACACAGATATTCTCTATCGATCTGCTGGGCCTACTGCAGGCAGAAACATGTACTTTTTTTGTTCCTGTGTATTTTGGATGAGCTCAGAGTGGAGCAGTAGAATAAATGAAGTGTTTTGCTTCAGTCAGTCACTGAACAGTGCCAGCTATTGTATTGTGCAAATACAAGTTTCTAAGAATGTACTTCGGTGGCTAATGCAATTGTTACCAATATTTTAATATACTGAAGTTCCGATGAATCAAATTATGTATGTAGTACAGCTGGCAACATACTAGTGTATTCCATATTAGTAATGCACAGCGACAAGCAATTGCATTTCATTTTTCTTTATTGGCTATTTGAGGCTTTAAAATATTCATTCAGCAAGTTAATGTCTCCCTTTTGTTATTTTTAAAGGTATGCGTACTTAGCAGGCTCATACACTAATGATCTGTAAGCTGTAATAGAAAGCACATAGGATATGAACAGTGATGTGAAATAGATTAATTAAAATCAATGTTATTTCAATGAATACTAATTGAATTATTAATGCTTGGATCAGGGTTTTCCCCCATTTTGTGATTATTCAGCTTGTTGGCTGATGTATGCATTTCTGTTGATGAAAGCCATTTCTCCATCTTCCTTAGTTATTCTGTGGTTTTTTTCCTTCTCTCCTGCCCCTCATTAAAGGAATACGTTATCAATACCAAGTAGGAGATAGGGAGTTACTCATAGCCAATTTAATTTTTACCATGCTGTCTCTGTTGTCTTTTCCAGTTCTGAGTACAATAACACACAGTGTGTTGCAGAAGTAGCCTAAAAGCTCTCCGAATGTGCTGTGATCAAAGTGGGGTCAGCTGGCATTGGGAGGGCTGCGATGTGAGGCTGTAGCTCTAGTTGGGATGGCTGTCAGAAGCTGCCAAGCCCGGTTGCCCAGTACTGCCTCTGCAAGCCCACTGCCGCTGGGCTTCCCATCCCACTGGCCTCATGCACTTGGATGGATGGAGTAGAGAGCTGCAGAGAACCTGCTGCCTTGCTCTGGGCTGAGGAAAGCTGCTGTCTTCTCCTCTTTGCTCTGACTGCTATTAATAGCCCTTCCCCCAGGCTACTGGATCATATGATTTCAGTTGAAATAGATTAAAAGTTTCTCTGTTTTGGTGCCAACAATAATGTGATAATTTTTTTGCCAGTTCTCTAGGGTTTTTGTTTTTGTAACTTGAAGGCATAAACTCTGGGTCCAGGAGAAAGATTGTTATTCCATTGAATTTAGAGAGTGGGTTCCCCCATCCCCTCATTTTAGCAATTATATTATTAGAAAATAGTCTATTAAAAATATATAATTCTCTCTTTATTTCCTGCAAATAGAACTGGTTTTTGCACGTGTATGTTTGCACAGAGACAGCATCTCTTGGGTTTTTTGGTATGCTTTCAGAAGGTTCAGTGTTTTAACAGCCAAAGAGAGCTGTTTCTGCAACAGTAATGCAGATAAAATAAAGCATCTTTCTTTTTCCCCCCATAATTAACTTATGCCCAAAAAGTGCAAAACTGTTTGAAAGGATTCCTGGAGTCAAGGATTGTCAACAGGGGCTTGGCAAATAAGCAGTAATATTTTGGACTGCTGTGGAAGAGCTATAATTCATAGTATTGAGACCTTTGGTGAAGGCATTTATGGCATGAGCTTCCAGTACAGAGCCGTTGCAATACCTGTAGAACATAAGTAAGGACAGCACGTTGGTATGTTATGAGTCTGCAGAGAAGCTAATGCTTTTGAATAACATTTGTTTATATATTATTTGCTCGATTATAGGATATTATCCTGGATTCTGAGATACATCTGAGCTTTAATACTATTCTTTTCTAGCTAGCTAGGATTTGGTCTTCAGTTGAAGGCATTGTAACTCTCCATAGTAATGTGTAATGTTCCTGTCTTCAGCAGTATCTGTTGTTCTGTGAGCTATGTGCACTAGGGCTTTTACCTTTCGCCATGAATCAGCAGTATATATTATTTCAATTATTAATAATGTCTGCTGCTTATAGACACTGCATTAACCAGTAATGAGATTTGCATTTCTGTAACTCTCTCTGTTGCACTCTGAAATGTTACAGATTTGCTATAAACCACAACTTAAATTGGAAAACATTTTGGGCATTTACCAGGAGTTTCACGTCTTTCTTTGTGAGCCCCAAAACTGGATTCAGTACTCCAGATGGGATCTCTCAAGAGTGGAGTAGAGGGGCAGAATCACGTCGCTCAGCCTGCTGGCCACATTGCTCTGGATGCAGCCCAGGATGCAGTTTGCTTTCTGGGCTCCCAGAGTACATTGCCAGATCATGTTGAGGTTGGGCTCCACAATCTTGAAGGTCTTTTCCAACCTTAATGGTTCTATGATTCTGTGATTCTCATCAGCCAACACCCCCAAGTCTTTCTCCTCGGGGCTGTTCTCAATCCGTTCTCTGCCCAGTCTGTGTGTGTGCCCGCAATTATCCCAATCCACATGCAGGACCTTGCAGCTGTAAGTTGCTGGACTTCGTGAGGTTGACACAGTCCCACCTCTCAAACCTGTCAAAGTCCCTCTGTATGGCATCCCTTCCCTCCTGCCTGTCCACCACACCCCACAACTTGGTGCCATCAGCAAACCTGCTGAGGGTGCCCTCGATCCCATTGTACATGTTGCTGAAACAAATGTGAAACCCTGATGGCCTCAGTACCAACGCTTGAGGAACACTATCTGTCGCTGGTCTCCACTTGGACATCAAGCTGTTGACCGCAACTCTTTGAGGGCAACTATCCAGCTAACTCCATATCCACTAAGTATTCCATTGTCAAATTCATGACTCTTCAGTTTAGAGACAAGGATGTCATGCAGGACAGTGTCATATGCTTTGCACAAGTCCAGGTAGATGAAGTCAGTTTCTCTTCCCTTCTCCATCAGTGCTGTAACCCTGTTGTAGAGGACCACCAAATTTGTCAGACATGATTTGCCTTTAGTGAAGCCATTCTGGCTGTGACCAGTCACCCCTTTATTTTCCATGTGCCTTAGCCTTGTGGCCATGAGGATCTGCTCCAAGATCTTGCCAAGAACAAGGGTGAGACTGACTGGCCTGTAGCATCCTGAGTCTTCCTTTTTTCCTTGTAAAAATGGGGATTATTTTCCCATTTTCCAAACAGCAGGGACTTCACCAAAATGCTGTGGCTTGTAAAACATGATGAATAGTGTCTTAGCCACTTAATCTGCCACTTTCCTCAGGACCTGCAGATGTGTCTCATTGGGTCCCATGGACTTAGGCACCTTCAGGTTCTTTAGATGTTCTTGAACCTACAGCAGGTGGTTATTCATTCTCCCAGTCCCTGCCTTTGCCTTCAGCAACTCGGGTAGTGGGGCGGGAGCATTTCCTGGGGAAGACTGAGGCAAAAAAGCTGTTGAGTACCTCAGCCTCCTCCATGTCTTAGGTAATCAGGTTTCCCATTTCCTTCCAGAGAGGGCCTACATTTTCCTTCATCTTTCTTTTATCACTGGCATACCTATGGAAGGTTTGTTTCTTGTCTTTGACATCCCTGGTCAGTCTTAATTCTGTCAGGGCTTTAGCTTTTGTAACCTGATCTTTGGTTGATTGAACAATTTCTCTGTATTCCTCCCAGGCTCCCTGTCCTTGCTTTCATCCTCTGTAGGCTTCCTTTTTGACTTTGTCCAGGAGCACCTTTCATCCACACAGGCCTCCTGACATATTTTGCCTGACATCTTCTTTGTTGGGATGTGTTTCTCCTGAGTTTGAAAGAGGTGATCTTTGAATATTAATGAGCTTCTTTCAGCCCCTTTTCCTTCCAGGGCTTTATCCTGGTACTCTCAATGAAGATCCCTGAAGAAGCTCTCCTCAAGTCCAAGGCAGCAAGCTTGCTGTGTGCTCTCCTTGCTGCCCTAAGGATCTTGAACTCCACCATTTCATAGATGGTGCAGCCAAAGCTGCCCTCGAGCTTCACATTCCCCGCCAGCCCCAGCTTGTTGGTGAGAACCAGGTCCCGTGTAGCACCTCTCCTCATTGGCTTCTCTGTCTCTCGGGGAAGGAAGTTATCCTCAATGCATTCCAGGGACCTCCTGGATTGCTTATGCCCTTTTGTGTTGTGTCTCTAACAGGTATGAGGTTGAAGTTCCCCATGAGGACCAGAGCTTAGGAACATGAGGCTTCTGTCTGTCTGCAGAGGGCCTCATCTGCTTGGTGTTCCTCATCAGGCAGCCTGTACCAGACCCCCACTACAATGTCATCTGTTCATGTTCTCTCTTTAATCGTGATCCATAGGCTGTCGGTTGGCTTCTCATCCATCCCCAGGTGGACCTTCACGTGCTCCAGCTGGTCACTGACATAGAGAATGACACACTGTCCTCATCTTCTTCCTTGTCTGTCCTTCCTGAAGAGCCTGTATCCTTCCATTCCCACATTCCAGTCCTAGGAGCTGTTCCACCATGCCTCTGTGCTAACAATAAGATCTTAGCCCTGCAGCTGTGTGCACATCTGTCCCTCCTCTTGTTTATTCCCCATTCTACATAATTTGCATTTAAACTGGATACCCAGTGAAGCTGACTTACTTGCTGGAGTGGCTGGAATTCCTTTGTGCTCTTCTTCTGCTCTCCTGCTGACCTGAGATCCTTCTCCAGGCTCTAATAATCTCTTGCTGGCATTGGCATCAAAATGGTAGGAGTGGGATGGATTTAAGTCCTTCCCTTATTCCTGTATTTCTCTTTTTCACTTTTTTTATTTTTCCTTAGTTTCTGCCTCTGCTGATTTCCTTATCTCTGTCACTTGGTCTGAATGAGATTTCTGATATGTCGTGCAACAAGGTTTTAGTGATATCTAGCCATCCACCTAAGTAGTTACCTCACATCAAAGATAATATTCTTAAGTTGTTTGAGTAGCACTGAGAATAGCTTGGTGCACTTATAAAGTATCTTACAACTTGCTGCTGTAGTGGAATGGGACTAATCAGATGTCCACAGGAAAGAATGAGACAACTCACATGTGGGACTTGGCATAATATAGTGTCCAAGTCTTAAATCTTTCATGTATAAACTTTAGTTCCTCTAACCCGTTTCAAATAATTTCTTCGTAGATACGAGCTAAATACTTTCATTCTACACTTTGATCCAACCCTAAGGATCCCAAAGAACTTGTTTAAATGGGCTATCCCATCATATTTGAATATGACCAGTTTACAGATTCTTAGGCAAAGCATGAGCTACTACAAAAGCTTTACTCTGCTGCTCCTCAGTTAGATAAAAGAAGTTGTTTAGGCATATTAAGGGTTCATAATTCCTGTTTAAGTCTGTGTTCTACAACATTTCTCAGATTGTGTTGATAAAAGCAAGGAAGAAAAGATTGTTTAGATTTGGCTTCTTGACCGTCTGCTATAAAACTAACTTTCAGCTCAACCTCAAACCCTTTTTACTCTTCCCTTAAATTCTCTTGCTGAAAGATACATTTTGATGGCTAGGCATAACTTGTATCTGTCTAACTATGGATTCTTCTTCCAAGCTTTATCTTAAGAAGGATGGAATTGAGGGAGAGAGAGTAAAGGATTCATCTTGCAGTAAGGGAACTTATTTTTTTAACTCCTTTGGAGTTATTTCTCTCAACTTAGAAGATTTTGTTCCCATTGTAATATGTATGAGATTCTCATGATTTGAATTTGATGTTTTTAATAGAATTCCCCTGTAGGGAGGAAGGAGAACATGTCCTAGATCTTCCTCACTTGAAGTTAACAGTAGTCAGGAACCATTTTATGTGAAAATGTCTGTTTTTTATTTCAAGACATAACTTTGTAATATTATTTTTGCTCATTATGCCAAAGGAAGATCTTTTCTTCATTAGGTGCTCTGCAGTTGGGATGATAACTGTTTCAGGCAGTAATTGCTGGCCTGTTCATTATCCTGGGCTTAGCTTCCACAAGAAGGCAAGCCTTTCAAACTGATTGGTTCATTGGTAAAGTGATTCCTAATTCAGGTCTACAGATTGTCCAGTAAAGACTTTTGGACTTGGGACTTAGTCCATCAGGTACTTACTTTTATCATACAAACAGAATGATTGAACAGTATAAAGCAAAGTAATTCTCAGTGCCTTCTATTGTGATGCTCTGCAAGACAAAAGCTTTGAGATCTCTCAACATGCTATTTGGATTGCTTCTTTTACTCTATTGGTCTTCTGTAACTAAAGTAATTTCTGTTTAAGTATTTTATGAAATTTTCTCTCTCTGATGATGATTCCTTTCCCTCTCCTCTGTTTTGAAAATACTGATTTTACTTCTTGCTGTCTGTGTTGGGTTGACAAGACATGAGATGACAGCTATGCAAGAGAAGATAGAATTGATTACCTGTATTTTTATTATTTCCAAGCTTAAGGATTGGCTCCATCAGATTTTGGCTTTTGTTTATCTACAAAATTCTTTATGCCTTGTAGGCATGTAAAGTTAAGAAAATAATAGTTTTATTACTAATGCAAGGGTAAATAAATGGAAAAACACTTCACAATTTGGAGTAATTCCTGATGGGGTGGGGAGGGGGAATGGAGAGGGTAGACTTATACAGTCTTCCTAGACTTTTTTTGAGAAATAATTTTTCTAAAGTAACTTCTGTTTGTTTCTGTCTCCTCAGCTATGGCAGAATGCCTGAGCTTTAAATTGCCTGTGGTAATGAAAGGTGACATCAGGTGAAACTGGAATTTAGCATTGGGTCTAATGGGACATTTCATGGGAGTCCGGTTTCTGTATACAGGCACCGAGAAAGTAGGAGTCTGTTGTGAAAGGTTTAGAGAATGGCATGTGTGCCCATTTGAAAATTAGAAGTAAAGACTAAATTTGTCTTTCAAAGAAGGATACTAAAGGGAGGAGTACCTACTATTATTTTGCAGAGGGGAATGTGTTGTAAAGCATGATCTTATCACGCTCCAAACGGTCTGTTCGGACTTTTATGGTTTGGTTTTGCTTTACTTTTTTTCTTGCTGGCATGATGTGGTTACTGTTGAGTAACCTGTACTGTTGAGAGTTGTTGAAAGAAGTTAAGGGTTGTTTACTCATACTACTGAAATGAATGAATGTGAGTAACAGTGTACTTTTAGGGCTTAATTACTGGTTATAAGTGAATGGCATCTGTAAGAATATTGAATCAATATTCTGGGTCAGACTGCAAAATGATTGACTCCCCGTTTGATTCCAGAGCTGAGGTGCCCAACAGAGCAGGGGGAAAGCATGTAATGCACAGAGGAAAACTAAGAAGTGAATGAGTAAAAGAAAAGATGCTCCCTTTGGTGGCCTGTTTTCTTTTTAGAAATATTCTACACATATGCAGCTGCCAAGTGGAGGCCAACTGATTAAGAAAGGATAGGTTTCTGTTTGACTCAGTAGGAAATACTCTTTTTAAAAGACAGAAATTGTACAAGCATTTCCTACATCAGGAATCTACGCAGATGAAATTTTACCTCCAGGTGATTCAGCATCAGCAGCTTTTTTGAACTCCTAAGTCACTGGGATCATTTTGTCTTTGCTTGGAGTATGATATGTTAAACTTAACGTATTTTGATAAGTTTTTGTTCCAGTTTCTCTGTTTCATTCAATAATCATTTACTGTCTATTCCCTTTGTCTTGTATTTTGTCTGTAAAATACTTAATAGCAGAATATCCTTAGCAATAACTGGCATTTGTCTTAGTTTTTGCCCATAGGTGTCAGTCCAAATGCTCATAGGAGTTTACTGATACCATAAACATTTTTGTTCAGTCACCAAAATCCTTATTGGAGGTTGACAGATACTGCTGTCTCTGCCATCATGCTTTCTCCAGCATTTCAGTTTTAGATAGCTTTAATAAGTTTTCTCTTAGGGACCAGAAGCAAGAGATAAATGCGTTTATTCTCTTTGAAAGAGTGGTCAGGGAATTTTCTCTGAAATACAGTGAAATCTCATTTCCTTCCCGGACTTAGTGGTTCACAACAGTCAGATATCCAGCAGAAGGCAAAAATGTTAAGGTGTACTAATGTAGCACACCTGCTTTAATGTGGCTGATAGTATCTGTATAGTCAGTTATGATCATATTTATCCTATAGATTTTCTCCTCTGATTGTCAAAATCCTCTGCTACTTCCCTGGCAGAGAAGCAGCCTTCTTCTGATGGACCTTATTACTAGAATATATTTTATTCTTTCATTAGAATTAGCTTCCATGTTAGCTCTAGTAATGTATCATTGCAAACTATTCCTTTCTAGTGCTTCAAACCATGCTTAATTGTGACCAGCAGGCTGAAGGAGGTGGTTCTGCCACTCTGCTCTGGGACTCATGACACCCCACCTAGAGAAGTGTTTTCAGGTCTGGGGCCCCTTCATAAGGGCTGGAGCAAGTCCAGAAGAGGGCTGTGAATATTATCAGCTGGCTGGAGCACCTCTCCCGAAGACAGGCTGAGAGAGCTGGAATTGTTCATCCTGAAGAAGAGAGGGTTCCAGGGAGACCTTGGAGGACCTTCCAGTACCTAAAGGGGCCTACAAAAAAGCTGTAGAGGGACCTTTTACGATGGCATGAAGTGATAGGACAAGAGGAAATGGCTTTAAAGAGAGCAGGTTTTGCTTAGATATTAGGCAAAAATTCTCTACTGTGAAGGTGATAAGAACATGTTGACCAGAGAGGTTGTGGATGCCCCATCCATGGAAATGTTCAAGTCTAAGTTGGTTGGGGCTTTGAGCAACCTGGTCTAGTGGAAGGGCATGGCATGCCCATGCCAGGGTGGTTAGAACTAGATGATCTTCAAGTCCACCTCCAACCCAAGTCCTTCTATGATTCTGTGTTGCCAATGACACTGGATCTGGTGAAAGCATTACAAAATTTTCAGCAAAGGTAGTATCTAGTGGGTTTGGAGACGTATCCAGCTGCTTTCTTCAGTCCAGCAAAAACAGGAGCACTGCTGTTGCCAGCAAGCTTTTTTGTACAGACCTCTGTCCTTCTGGAGCAGGGGCCAGAAGAGTGACACCAGGTTCATTCACCAACTCATTGCACTGCCCTTGAGGAGCTATTACAGCTCAACAGATTGATCAGATAGATTAATACTGCTACTTTTTGGTGATTTCCAGAGATCTGTTTTGATGGTTCCTATTCTGATGCTTTTCCCTCTGAAACCCTTTTCCATGTTAAAGTGGATTTAATTCTAGGGCAATACTGAATGGTTACTTTCAGGTTAACAGTTCAGCCAGTTTGTGTCTGGGTGCTCTAAGTTCCATTGAGATAAACCAATTGTCCAGACAGTGTAGTAAAGTTACCTTGCTACTGGATATGTAACCTTTTAAATAAGTGAGATCATAAGTAGTTATAGTCTTAAACATTTATGGTTCTGAATTGCATGGTTTGGTTTTTCAGTCATGAAGATGCCATGTTTGTCTTTTACTGAAGATCACCTGTATTCATTCCTTCAGCAGTACTTTTAGATAGACAGCATTCTTCTGCACATGGATCATAATCTGCCATGTGCTAATAGCACATGTCACTCTACTCCAGAAATGGCATCGTTGTGGTGACCACCTTTAAGACAGAGTTTCTATCATACGATAGCAGCTGAGAGGCATGAGGGTGACATACAACACTGTACAACAATGAAGATGATACTATGGGAATTATGTACAATCTTTAGTCAGGCTGCCCAAGCTCTTTTAGCAGAGGCAATAATATAGATGACACATATGTAGCAAAATAAAAAATAAACCTGCCCTACTTCTGCAATTGCTAGATAATCGAAACCTGGGATTGTCAGATAATCAAAATAATCTCTGCATCCTCAACCATAAAACTTTACATTAAGGTGTTGATTTTTCAGGTTTTTTTTACCCAAATGGGTAAGATTCAAGTCTATGTTAAAAATATTTTCCAGTTTTGGTCTAAAGTTCTAAAAACTAATTGTCCCTCTCTAATTTTTGAAAATCACCTTTTAGAAGTATGATTATGAAAAATGTTATCCTTTAATTCCAGAGAAAATGCAATTGTGGAATACTTTACCAATATGACTCTTCTCTAAGGAAAAGCATTTTAAAAGAATCAGGTTGGCAAGCTGCTGTCTTGATTGCTAAATGCAAATTCAAGAAATTCCAATTTAACTTTAGGGTAGGCACGTTCTTATAGAAAACACACGAGGTTTTGCAGTGATTTATATACTTACTTTGCCAACTCAGTGCTGTGATGTTCAATATCTTGAAGAATTAACTCTCTAGGATTAGGCACTTGGTAGCCTCGAGCACCTCTTTGTTCTCTCAGATTTTGTGCTTAATTGATTTACAATTTATTTTTGAGTGGTTTTTTTTAAATTTTTTTTTCCATTAATAGATTTATATCTTATTTTTTTCTTTTTTATTCAAGCATACTATACGTGGAGCTCTTAGCATATTTATTCTGTATTAGATACTAGGCTGACAAAAGCCAACCCCAAAGGGACTCTGCCATTTCCAGTTGTGTCTAAAATAATCTCTATGCAGTTGTGAGCAGGAACTGTCCCCAAAAGTGCTGAGTTGATCCTTGTGACTGGGAAACTGTGTTACAGTGGTTTGATGGTGTGTCATAATTGAGTTGCAAAAGGACAGAAGGTCTTCAAGACGATGAAGTATATGATCCTACAATTCAGTCAGCAGAAATAAGGGTATTCTAGAGAAAATTTAGATAAAGTGGGGAGATTCAGTAATTTCTAATCTCCGGTAGATTGATAGCAGTATTTCTAGGTTATGTATCAATTATGGCAAGGCAGAGTGTGGTTTTGCCCTCAGTGTTGTGAGAGAGCAATATACCCCAAGGTACCTAATGCCTTCTCTAAAAGAACCAAAACCTGTGTTCCAGAAAGAGCTTGGATCACTTGGCAAAGGTGATGACATTTTATGTGGCTTTGTTCACGGTTATCCTTCTGGAATTATCCAAAACAATGGACATTCCGTGTTTTATCTCATTTCTCAGGTGATAGCCATTATACTGTCCTATATATTGCCTTGAGGTCGTTTCCTTGCTTCAGAGTGATCCAGCCCACTTTCCTGTTCTCACAACTTGTAAAAATGGCTACAGCCCAACAGAAGCTGAATAGTCTCCTAAATCTCCTGGCACCACTGCTCGGAGAAGAGATCCAGTCTTTGTAATTCTTGCATCTGGTATCAGACTACAAGGGAAATAATAGCCCAGCATGTGGTCCAGTGGGGAATCCAGCACACAGCTAATCTTGAGGTACTGTATTTCTGAAGTGATCAAGTATTCTTGAGGGATTCACAGAAAGCAATTTGGGTTGGAAGGCACCCCAAACTTTTGCTCAGAACATAGCTAATTTTAAATTAGATCAGATCAGTCAGAGTCTTGTCCTGTTGAGGTTTGACATTCTCCAGGAATGGAGGTGCCCAGCCTCCCTGGGCAGCCTGTCCCAGGGACCAGCAGTGTTGAGAGTGATATCTGTACTATGTCCTTTCCTTCAGCGTGGCCACCAAACACACATGTTTTTTTCAGTCCATGAATTTGCAACATGATGTATTTCACCTTTTATTGTCATAGAGGGACAATAGGCAGCAGGTAATATATGATTTGCAAGGTACAATTTTTGAAAGTATTCTTTTGGCCTGGGGTGAGGAAATGTCTATGTAACTATCACAGTGCATAGTAGTGAAAATCAGGCACCTCTGCCTCTGAGAGGATCATTTGGTTTGTTCTTTCTGGAATTGAGACTAACAGAAAATTGGAGAAAAACCGATGCGTAAGCAGTAGTTGTTTTCTGAAGGGAAATGACAGTAGTGAAACATAGTTAGTATACCAAAGAGATTGCCAAGGGAGGACATTGCTTATTTGAGGTTCTTGAAAGCTATAGACATCAAGGAAGCAGAGAAATTCTTCACATGGGGACATGGGAATGTTACTAATGGATTCAGAGAATTAATGGGATAATAAAAAAATTAAGAAAGGAGAAATTTCACCTGAGGCTGTCAGATTTGACATAACTGATAGGAGATGGAATTTCCTAGGTTATACTTGAAGAAGAATTAATTCAAGAAGCGTCAATTGGCCAATAAATCATTTCAGTTGGAAATGCAGAAGAGGTCTGTAGCTTGCACAAGAAAAATCTGTTTGTTTTTGTATGTGAAAAGATCACCGCATAGTATGCCAAACTCTATTTAAATGTTGGCAGACAGGACTCTCTGAACAAAGACTTTCATCACTTTAAGCTCAGGCATCTTGTGGATTGCTGTGCAGTGCGAGTTTTATTTATTTGTATTTCAGTTGTTTTCTCTCTAATTTCAAAATGAATTTTCCAACTGTTTTCTCTTCTTTAATTTGTATTTTATTTTCTCAACTTCATGTTTTTCACAAGCTAAAATCAGCAATAAGGCAAATACTTGGCTAGGAGCTTTGAGTGAGTCTTTCTTCTTTCTGGACATCTTTATTGCTACCCCTTTCTTTTCTTCCCTTTCCCTGTTATATTTCTGTCATCCAAAAAAAGGAGTTAAACTGGATGGGATATGGGGTGACTCCTGCCCTCTGATTTTTTTAGATGTTTTCTCCCTTCAGAAAGGTTGCAGTTGTTTTCATTTTGTTTCTGCTTTTTCAGATGAGAAGCTACCACAAAACGTATCTGCAACATACTGCTGGTTTTCTGTGGGGTGTGTGTGTGATATTCTGCAGCAGAGATAATACTATCAATAGAATGCTACTTCTTATCAGTGAACTAAGATTTTTGTTATTTCTGCTTCTTGTCTGTGTAGTTTTTCTGCAGTTTCTGCTTGTGGTCCCAGACTTGTGACAAGGGCTGAGTTTGCCACTAAAGGGGATCAAATGACTGGTTTTGTTAAGAGGAAAGGTAATTTCCAGGCTGTTTTTACTTGGTATTTTTACGTGTGTCAATTTGTAGTAACTCAGCCTACTGGATTTTGTGGAGTCTGCTGTATTTACAGTTGGTGTCAGTGTTACCAGTAAGTAGCCAACAAGGCCACTGTGGAATAGGAGTGACATTATCAGTCATCTTTTCTCCTGTCTGGACTTGCAGGCAAGGGAAGTACACACACTTGTCTGAGCTAGTGTAGGAGGTTGTATGTGTACATAGATAAGAAGAAATTACCTTTATTTATGGGAAGAAATCCTTCTATTTGGAACTGGCAGGCTGAACAAAATAGTTGCAGTTCTCCTTCAGTAAATGTGAGATTGATGCCAGTCTTGCCTCGCTCAAACCTTTAAACGGTTATTGCAAGATGAGGTGATTTCTGTTCCATGGGCTGTTTGGCCCTCTTGGACATGGCTTCAGCTGTTTCTTTGAAATTCCTATTGAAAATTTTTGAATTTAAAATGAGGCAGCATTTTAAGAATACTCATTTTTGCAATTGCCCATTGTATTGGTAAGGTAGAACAAGTATTGGTAGCAATTTTGTAGCAATAGTTTACTTTTCATTTCCTTGCTGTGCAGTAGGATGCGTGCTCTTCTGTGGCATTCTCTTCTACTTGAAAAGCTTGACACTAAGTGGATATATATTTTTAAATATAGACAGGAAAGCTATTATTTTTTATTTAGCTTTTACTGTGTAATGGAATTTGTGACAAGGTTATTTGCTTCAATATAATTTTGTGTACTGATTAGTGTTCTTTGGCAAGGGCCTTGAGGCGTGTTGCACAAAAGATGCTATATAAGTAGGGAATGGAAGGGTAAACGACCTTCATTTAAATGCAGTCAAGTAATCATTATCAAAGTTTTAAGCAATTTGAACTGCCTAACAGGAGGTATGATGACAATAATTGCCAATGTCCTTAAAGGACAGCTGTACCCATTTGATCACTGCCACATGCTTGAAGTTCATAAAAGGAAAACCACTTTGCACAATCTCTGTGTTGTATTTGAAGACAACTATTTTAAAAACAAACAAGCAAACCAACCAGCCAATCAAGAAAAAGCCCCCAAACAAACAAAAAAATCCCAACAAAACAAACAAAAAACCAAACAAAAAAACCCCCACCAACCAACAGAAAACACATATTTCAAAATGGATATTTTGAAGAGCTCTGCATGTAACCCAACAGAGGTTTACCACACAGCAGTGTAGGTGCCAACAGGCACGAAGTGAATTATAAATTTAAAAGAAAGGGGGAAGAAAAAAGTGTATTAGTATTTAAATAGAAGTGAAGCAGGCGGTGTATATCTAAGAAGGAATAGTTTTGCCATGCAAGTGAAAGGAATGCTGGGTGGGCTCTGCAATGTTGTTCTGAGCTTAACCTCTAGGTAACTTGGGTCAAGGAAGTGAATTACGCTAAAGGACTGAGGAGAAATGTATTCATATTTATATTTCCTCTTTTCCATACCCAGAATCATCTTGAAATATACCCCCATATGGACATGCATAATCAGTAATGGATTTTGCCCATTTTCTGAGGTGCATATAGAGGAGCTGGGCCCAGCTTGGGACCAATATATTGTTCGTTCCTTAGTGTGGCTCTGTGCCAAGTTAATATTTCCTGTCTTTATCTTGATATTCTTATGACTGGCCTAGTCCTGCCAGTTTTCCACAGGCTAAGAGGAGCTCTGTAACCCTTCTGAGATGGGTATATAAAACACATAAGGGTGTGGGGAATCTCAAAGTCCAGTCTGCTACTGTCACTATATATTATAATGTAAAATGATAAAGCTGTGTCTTAACATGAGCTAATTATTTTTGTCCTTCAGGACTCCAGTTGGCTGTTCAATAATGTTATTGCCCTGGGAGTTACAAATCTTCTAATTTGCAGCATAAAAATATTTATGGCTGTTTTATACTTATTTGTTCTTGTGCCAATGTTGTCTTTTTGACTTCAATAGTTCATCTCCAGTGTATATGCTTGCTGATTATATTTTTACAGAAGAGTCATACTCCTATTCAGTCTTGGCAGGGTAGACCAAGCCAATGCCTTTTATTCTCTGTGAATGTACATTCTTCATTCCCAGCGTCATTCCTATAGGCCTTCCTTGTTCTTTTTCCAGTTTAAATTAATCTTCCCTGAATAAAATCAGAATTAGTGTTCTGGTGAGGTTTCGCTGTGAAATGACATTAATACTATCTGGAAAAAAATTTCCTGTTTATATTCTTCAACTACATAGCTTGTTTTCATATTTACATCAAATTAGTTGGTGAAAGTACATCTTCCAATCAGTTTATACTGTTATTTCGTAGTTGATAGTACTACTTTCTCTTCATTACCTCTGTTTATGTGGAACATGATATTTTACCAGGATGATATTTTGATTTTTCTTTCTACTGGTGATGTCTCCTAATTTTATGTTGTTTATGTTTTATCTGGAAACTTCCACTGTGTGTTTCTACTTGTCGTATTCATACTCAGTAATGAATTTAGGGAAGTTTTGCAAACTGATCTATGAGGAGCTTACCAAGCTTCCTTCAGTTCATTAGATGTCCTTTCAATACTGTCTATCATTATATCCCTTTTAGTATTTCCCTAACTAATTTACAGTTGTTTTACTAATTCCTATTTTCCAGCTGTTAATGCACAAGGTAACATATATACATATATATGCTGATGTGCAGTTAGATAATTCAATAATTTCCTTTGCTTAAAATCAGCCATATTATCAAAGAAATTAGCTTAGCTGAAATTACCTTACATCACCCATTGTGAGCTTCATCCCATTTTTCCGTTATATGTATTTAAACCTTGAACTAATAGAAGAATTATTGTCTGGATCAATTTACCTCTTCTGCCTCCTTAAATACCAGTGACTCCCCCTCAATTCCTGCCAAGTCCCAATAAAATTGTGGAGATTTAATGAATAATTTCTATGACTGCTCCAGCACACTTCATTTTTCCCCCCCCCATGTTATTAGTTTGACATGACCTGAGTGTTCTAGCCAACCTATCCCTTTTTATGTTTTCACAGTCTATAACGTCATCAGACACCCCTTTCTGTCTATTTTTGTTTTTCCTAAAGAACACATGCATTTTGCTATCAGTGTTCCAGCCCTGCCTGCTGTTTCAATATATTTTGCTTTCCTGCAATAGCTTTATTCATCATGCAGCACTCCAAACTTTCCCATTTTGTTTAAGAACACAAGTAGCAGAGCAACAAACCTTAAAAGTATTTCTTACTGATTGGATCCAGTTCCCTAATGAGTCTATTCATGAACCATGCCACCTAATTGATGGTTATTTGCATCAAAATTAGTATTTTCTTCTAGATGTCCATTGTATTCCCCCCCCTGTTCTTTAAGCTGTTATTGTGACCCTGTTTTCTTGATTTTCCCCTTCCTTTAAATCAAATCCAGATGTGGAAAATATGTGCCTCTCCCAACAGTCTTCCTTTATTTTCTAGTTTGCCACTAATATATGCATAGATGTGTGCTCATTAGTAAAGGGAGGGATCTAAATAGAAATTTAGGGAAACAGTGTGTAGATGCAAATTGTATTGCAAAAGGTAAAACTCAAAATTTGCCTTTCTGAAAAGTTTTCTCAGGTTTTTTGATAGCTCTTTCTCTGTTTTGGACTTAATTTTTTTTATAACTAAAAGAAGTTCCAATGAAGACTTCTGGAAAACTTGGAATATGTCTGACTGTGTTTTAAGTTGACCTACCTTATATCTTACACATGAGAAAATAAATGTCTAATACGTAGGAAATTGACATAGATATTTCACTGTCATTACTAAGTAACTTAATCAGTGCAATTCTTTGAAGTTTTGCTGTTCCTCTGGAGTCTCCCAGGCTACATCCATATAAACTAAATGGAGCCAGTGCATACACTCAAGTGTGGACTCAAGGCCACTAACCTCCATACTGTGCCACATGTCCTCCAGGCTGGAGACTAGGACCTGGCCCACTTTATTTGTTAGTAGCTAAGAAGTTATTTCTGGAGAGAAGTATTTGCCGAGTAAGTTCTTATCTGTATGTCTCACAGGAAATATTCCCCCACAGCTAGATGTAAGAAATGTTTGTTTTATTCTTAATTAGTAAGACTGACTAATAGTAATCGTGGCAGGTGGGAAGGGTTTGGGATGAACATTTATGTCTGAGCTGTTAAGTTCTCCAGGCTTCAGCCTACTTTGAAATCGATTGCTTCGAGTTACTGTGTAGAATGGGAGGAGCAAAGAAAGTATCTTTTTCTTGAATTTCTGACAGAGAATCACTGTCCCAGTCTCTGTGTGAGACCTGGGGTCCTTTAGAACTAGGAATGTTGTTCCTTCATATCTGATGAAAAGACACTGTCCTACTTTTTGTTCTTTCTGCATGCTCATAACTCTTCTCCAAAATCGTTCATACCAAAGTCATCCTCTTTGTACCTTTACTATGAGAAAAGATGCTGCTGTTCTCTCTGGACCATCACGATGCCCTCTTCTCTGTCCTCTTGAGGCGTAAAACTAGCCTGTTCTAAATGAACAACTTCTGCATGGAGAGGGAGGAAAAAGGAGAATAGTTTTCAACAGGAAAAAAAAAAAATTTTAGGATGCTTCTTTGAACCAAACAGATTTTACTTGAGCCTCCTGAGATTTTCTTACCACTGTTTGCCAATGAAGCTGTGTTTACAAGATTATTTTAGCATCAAAACTCAGCTGCATTTAATTCCACTGGATTGCACTTTTGTTACTTTGAGCAGACGCTGATGTGTATATCAGCTCTACAGAGTTCTGAAAGAGATTTAAGAAACAAATATCATAAAACAAACATGTCACAGTAAAAATTCAATTATAAGTCAAAATGTCTTGTAGTTTAGATTGAAGAAAAAGAAAAGGAAAGCTAACAAAAGAAGAATATATGTATATTTTTAGCCACAAAAGGATTTTATTCATTTTTTTCCATGCCACAGTGCTACATTATCTCGTAGAACAGGTGAAAAAGAAATACTGCAGAGTAGCTTGTATGAGGACTTTTTTTTTTACATATAGCTAATTAACAAAGACAGTTCAGATGCTTACAGTGCTAACACAGGTAATTTTAGTAAGAAAATTGCAGAAAAGCAACAAATGAGTAATGATGAAATTCTATGACTCCACTGGGGGGTATCTTTTTCAAAGAGAAAATAGCCTAACCCAAAGTTGAAAACTCTACAGTTTGGAAAGCAAAATTTCAGAATTACTATTCAAGTCTGTGCAATGCCTTGGCAACCTTCATTCATGCCCAAATAGGTTTTGGAGTCTCCTTCACTGAAGATATTCAAGAACTGTCTGAACACAATTTTGTGCCATGTGCTCTGGGATGACCCTGCTTGAGCAGGGAGGTTGGGCCAGATGATCCAATGTAGTCCCTTCCAACTTGATCCATTCTGGGATCCTTTTTCTTCTGAGTTCCTGTATTGGAGAAGATGCATTTTATAGTGAGAAACTTTCTGCTGTTTTATTTACTAGTTTTGCATCTTCTGATATATTTAGCAACACTGCAGATAGAGGTCAGATAAACACAATTAGAATTTTTTCACCATTCTCTATCGTAGCGTGTGTGATTACAACACAACTATTATCTTTGCTTCACTGGGACCTACCTTTGACATTTACCTTGTTCAAAGCTAAAACCCCTGATTTCAAGTTGAGTAACAGTCAGTGTTTTCAATGGGAATCTGGTGGAGATCAAGTAAAATCTGGATGATCTCGAGGAGAACTGACCATTAGGAACTGCAATTGATCCTTAGTTTGTACCTGTCCTGGGAAAGTAACTGCTATATTTCTATTATCATGTTTAGGCATTAGGCATAATTTTGACTTTATAGATGGTACCAAAAATGTTCAACACATAAGTAAGCTTCATTTAAATCGTAAGTTACTTTGTTGAAGCTGAGAGTATATCTTTTCCTGGTAGTACATCTGTGCGATTAGAGTGCAAAGAAATCTGAACCTCAATTTCCATGTTGGCAAAATCCTTTCAAAGACTCAATTGTAGTATGAGTAAGGTAAGCAGTGTTTTGAATTGATGTAGTATTTCTCACTAGCGAGGTGAAAGTGAAATTAAACATGGTATTTTTCCTGTGTAAGCCTCCTAATACTACGGTTATAAGTTAGATTTCATGAATCAGCAGACAGATAAGTCTGTAGAGTTGCTATGCATGAAAGAAGTTATCTTATTTAGCTACATGTTGAGACTAACTCAATTTCTTCCTTGCATGTGATGTTTTAGCTAAGCAGTAACTTAATTTGAATACACAAAGTAGTAAACTGCTATCTCTTGGAATCAATTTTACAGAGACATTTAGTCAATGCTGTTTGGAAAGAATAAGTTCAATATATGCTGTCATACATTAATAACGTCTAAGTTATTTTCTGGACTAAATGCATTGAAGCGTTAGCGTATGCTTCTTTTCCTGAAGTATCTGTGAGCATTTTCCTTTAGACTGTATCTGACCATTTTTGTGATAGGCTGGCTAGTGCATGGATGGCTTTTATGTGTGAGTGGCTACATTTTATATTACTTAGAATAAGCAAGGTTACATCTTAATAATGCTTTAATAGGGGTTTCATTGATTATGTGTCACTCCTGTTAGTTCATAGGAGTTTCTATTAAGCATTTACCTGGGTGCATTTTCTGTGATTATGGCAAGCTTTCAATGGTTGGACCTCACTCATTGTCTGTATTTAGCATTATCTCCTTTTTTATCTTTATACATCTGTGTGTATGAAGTATTATTTCTCATGGAAGAACAACAGTGATAGGAATATTGCCTTTAAAAAATGGGAGGAAATTTGTGCCCTGTTACAGATCATACTAATGGATATGTATGCCTGTTTGAGAGAATATTTTTTTCTTAGGCATCCATAGTCATTTCAAACACAGCATGCAGTGCATCAGTTCTATCTGATACTGTGTGTAATGTGTTCACATAAGCCTCTCAAGGCACAAATCTTCAATGTACAGGAGCTGTTTTATCCTAGGCTTTCTAAACACTGTACTAACTATACAGACTGTATCAGTCTGATAGTTTGGGGCCAGAATTATAAAACATAGAAGTGCAGGGCTGTGTGAAAGGTGAGATCTTTGTATTTGAATTTTACTTGAATTGATCCATAAAGTTATTTTTAGAAGTTACATTCTCATAACATCTACATAATCTGGTTTACTCTAATCTGATTTTTCCAAGCTTTTTAAGCAGTGCTGAAAATTACTTTAGGGAATAGATTTGCTTTCAAACTGAGTTTTCAGAATAAAGTTCGGGTCACTCTGTTCCTTAAGAGATTGGCTGAATGCCACTAATAGTATGTTGTGACTGTTTTTAAACCTGACAGTTGGCTACAATACACTTGAGTAACTTCCAGTTTTATTGTCAAGCCAAGGTATGATTTCAGTGGAGATGGTATCTGGCATCCACAGAAGATATTATCATCAGTTAGAAATAAGATGCACTTCATCATTTTTTTGCAGGTTTACTCATTATGTTGCGCCCTGCATTTGAATTAAGTTTGTAAAAATATTGTATTTTAAAATGTAGGTTTGCAGTTTAGTAGCCTTTGAGGTGTGACATGAATATCAATAAATAAACAAAGCATGGAGCATATTTAGTATGCCAGTTTAGGAGGTGCTTTAAGAAATGTTTTCGGATTAAAATAATTATAATTCAGAATTAGTCTCATTGAGCTGAGAAAAAAACAGATTTGTAGACATAGACAATATCCTTTATTAGACTAGTGGCTATGGATGGAACTGCTGAAGAAGTGTTTGCTTAACATCTTGTTTATAAAAAGCATATTCATTACTACCGTTACTTTTCTGTAATACGGATGGAGTCAAAATGAAATTCTTCACCAGCACATTCCTGGTTGCTGAGAGATACTATGTGAAGAACACTACCAGTAGCGAAAGTGTCACTTCCAAATCTATTTTTTTTTAAACACCTCTAGAGAATCATGCCGCTGCACAGACAAGAAGCCTTTGAGATCGCACCTTCTCAGGCAGTTCTGTTTCTTCCCAGTTCATGTTATATTAACAGAATTAATGGGACAACTTTTTTATGATGCCTTACTTCCCAAATGTTAACCCTTTTTTAACTGTGGGCAGTTGATATTCTTTTTTCCTCTGTTTTTTTTATGTCTTGATTAATTTGCCATTTCAAATTACAAAAGTCAACATTGCTTAAAGCATGTGTGTTTTTGTTTTTCCCCTACAAAATTTCATTATTATAGAGTAAGATGTTAGAATGGTGAATCTACACAAATGCATACGAATAACAAACCTGATTCTCCCCTGACATGTCCATTCATTTAAAGAAAATAGTGCTGAAAGACGACTGGATAGTTGGGTGTAATAATAGTAAGCTACCATGTGGTAGCTGTGTTTATAATCTTGTGAATTTGAGCTGTACCATGGAGGTCTTCAAAACATTAAACATTTGTGAACCAATTTATTCAAGCTCATGAACATCAAAAATCAAGAGACTTAAAGCTATTAAAGAGAGGAAAAGATGCAGATTTAGATCCATAATGAGGTTTTGAAAATCACTAGTTTGTGTCCTGAGGTCACATGTATGATCTTGAGTCTTCAGGAGCTGTGAGCCAGTCATTGCATGAAGGGATGGAAGGTGCATATCTATATATAGATATAGGTATCAAACCTGATGATTTACCAAATAAAATCTTTTATTCTAAAGGACAGCCAATCTCCTGATGCCTGCCTGCAGCTGGAGTTAAGGGGGAGAAGCAGAGTGCTGGCGCTGGTCACCTCCATGGTTGAGTTTGAGTTCTGCCCAACTTGGGACATTGGCACAGCCAGGACCTGAAGGACTGCAGGCTGAGGGGGGTGACGTCTTGGTGACAGGGGTAGTGTGGCTGACTGAAAAAATTATGTGAAATAATATGCAAGTCTGACTTGATATTCTGGTAGAGCGGAAGTTGTTGGGGTGCAGTTTCTGACGTGAAGTGCGTTAACGGTGGAGATGGGGTGTTTGTGCACAAATCCGCGTCTCTGCAAGCCCATCTCTGGCTACCATGTGCAGCAGCAACAGCAAAGATGGTCATACCACCCATGTAACAGAAATACATTAAAATTTATAGTATTTATTTGTAAACTCACAGATCATGTGCCATACTGTGTAAAGTGTGATTTTTCTTCTTTTCTTTTTTTTTTCCTTCTGGTTTAATGTTCAGAGTTAGTGTCATCCTAATTAGTTTCCACTGACAGAATAAATATTGTTCCATCTGTGCACTATTACAGTCAGCAACTGAAGGTTTGAAACACTTGAGCAGAGGATGTCAAGTAGTCTGTAAAGGGACTGGAAAGCAACTCATTTTGGATTATTTTGCATATATCACCATTCAGAAGGAGGTTATGGGAGCAATTCTCATCTGTACTGCTATCATCCCAAAATTATGCCAAAATTTTGTTCCCTTTTTTCAACAGAATTTACTTGATAATGATCATGAATAATAAAATTAAAGGATTTCATGCATTATGACAACATAAAGCCTTTTTTTTTTTTATTACAAGTTTGCGAATGTGTTTTAAAAGGGGAACATTTATTACCAAATGCTGAGAGTGGGCCAGATGAACTAATATCCTTATTTATTAGACATTCCTGAGACAAGAGGCAGAGCAACTTGTCAGGAATCTCCTTTTCTTTTCCTGTGCACTTTACCATGTAAAAGAAAATGCATACTTATAAAAGGTAACTCTATTTAAGCCTTATTCCTGGAAATTTCTTTGGCTGTGATTAAAGCAAAATTGAAAAGCACGTGAACACTGTATTTAGAGTTCATTTTGGTGTTGTTGTGGAAGGCTTTCAAAAAACTAGTCAGGCAGGAGAAACAGGCACATAGACTTCTCTGTAAGACATATAGCTGGCTTCTGGCTGCAAGTCTGTCTGACATTGAAAATATTTCTTGTGAGTAATAATCCTTAATGTGATGGAATTTTTCCAGTTCAACTTCTTGTAGCTTGATTAAACAAATTAATTTTTACATAATTGGAAATCAGCACAGCTCTTCATGAAGTTGTTGCTCGGTATTTAAAAAATAGTCTTAAAAGAACACTGACATCTCAACTATTTGAGAAGAGGCAAATCCCAGGCAGCATCCTTAGGAAATGCTATAGACTATATAAATCCGATTACCCAAATTCTTTCTTAGCTGAAGCAGAACAATATGTGATGCTATCTATGAAATGTATAGCTAATACCCCCGAGTATCCAAAAATATTCAGTATCTGCATATTATATTAATGACTAAAGCTGCCCAATCCCTTTAGATATATATATATTTTTTTTTATTCTCAGCAACATTAGGAGTAAATGTAAATATTTCATTAGCAATTCTATAATAAGAAACTTTAATTTGCATAAGATTGTTATACTTAAAGAGTGTACATTCTGCTTTAGACAGTAATTGACTGCCAACCTGATTTTCAAACCTATAGAAACTTGTGCAGAGTTCCTGGGGTGTACTTGGGTTTTGTTTGATTTTTGGATTTGGGGGCTTTGTTGTTGTGTTTGGAGTTTGAGAGCGTTCTTTTGGTTTGGTTGGTTGGGTTTTCCTATACATTAATGTTACAACATGTAAAAAAAAAAAAAGATGCTCTTTCTCTTCTGTGCTTCTTAACATTGAGAAATTGTACATTTCACTTTGAATATCTTGGGCTTGCTCTGATAAAAAGTAAAACTTTTGTATATATAAAGGAGGAAAAGCAGCATTTACTGGGAATTTAACAATTCAACCTTCTTTACTTGAAGCTTGTGTTATTTCTTTTATAAATTTTGCTATACAGATTCAATTCTATAGCAACTTTAAAAAACTAGAACTTGTAAAAGAATGGCCTTAGAGAAATGTTATTCTACATCATGTTTAAATAATTAGACTTGTGTCTTACTGAAACGTGTTCTTTGGATTTAAAAAGAGCTAAAACCATGAATATTGGCACAATTAGGAAATGACATTGTGTCATTGATTGATAGGTAGTTGCATGAAAATGAACTGAAAGGCTTGTAGAAGTAAATGTGTATTCTACTACTGCTTAGACAAATGCTCGTGTGTTTACCTGAGTTATCGGAGAGTTATGGAGGTGAGAAGAGGCACCTTTCCTTTCCTTGTTTAGTTTGTTCATGTCACTGTTTTCACTGTGTAGTCATAAACAGAAGAGGCTCACCCTGAAAGAGAGAGCAATTTAAAAATTGCACAATTTCACAACTGTTTTTACGTCATCTTTACACCAGAAACAAACAAGTGAACAAATGGAAACCCATCAAAATTAAATATGTGCTGAAAGGGCATGCTGTCCTTTAATGTTGACTGGCAAGGACCTCTTATTTATTTAAGCTTTTTTAAAACCAGTTTCTGTAACCAGCTATGCTGAAGAGATGCTCATCTCTAAGAAATAATTTAAAGGTTATAATTGGAGAAAGGCCTTTTTATTATTCTTAAACCATTTTGTTCATTCTCCCCCCACCCTTTTTTTTTTCCGATTTATTATCTTTTCCCTAAAGGCCTCCTACACATTGAAGTCCACAGTGAAACTCAGTAGTGGGGTTGAAGCAGAGAAACCACTGCAGGACTCCCTGTTTCAAAGCTGAACCAATATTCACCATTGACACATTCATTCATCTGTGCAGGGTCATTGGAAATCCTCTTTCTCTAGTTTTGCCTTCCCTTCAGGGAGCAATGCTTAAAAGAGCAAACCCCTGGTGTGAAGAGATAGAAGAATTCTCAGCGTGGCCAGTGGTGCCAGGAATCGAATTAAAGTTGTCCATTTGCAGATGCCTGTATACTCAGCTCCCAGCATATTCAGCTGTAGGGCTTGATGCTGACGTTTTATTTGAAATGTTGATGGTGGCACTTGGTTGTATTAAAAAAAAAATTGGGGGCAAAAAGTATTTTCTCAAAAAAGGAAGAAAAATGCTGAATTTTAAAATGTGCATGGTTCCTGCTGTTCCTTTTAGGTCTAGAGGTTGTTAAGGATCACATGCCAAAGAGGTAAATAATTACAGAATTTACTTCTTTGGGTAATTTAACACTTGTCACTTATTCTGCTATTGTTGACATCTCTATTTTGGCATAAATCAGATTTTGACATTACTAAACCTGCAATTTTGTTTTTCTTCACACACATTATCTCTTCCATGTGAAAGGCACTGGGGAGACACAGGCTGCCATGAAATCTGAAATGCCTGCAGTCAACACGAGGAGTGCCTCTTTATTTCAGTTTCATTTCCTGTTAATAAAGATGAACTTGGTGCACATTTGGACACATTTAGAAATTGTCAAACAGAGATTCTGTAAAAGGAGTTCTAAGAATTTAAAGAAGTCTCTGTCAGTTTGGAGGATGAAAGGATAAGCACAGTTAACTGTTTGGTCACCTGCCCAAATTCCCATCCCAGCAAACATAGTCCCCGC
Source organism: Dicrurus megarhynchus (assembly GCA_013399195.1). Taxonomy (NCBI): domain Eukaryota; kingdom Metazoa; phylum Chordata; class Aves; order Passeriformes; family Dicruridae; genus Dicrurus; species Dicrurus megarhynchus. The sequence goes on along the minus strand of VXAD01008917.1, from coordinate 833,102 downwards.
ACGTGTGGGTGGCAGAGGAGTTGTCGCGGTATATCCCTGTCCTTCGTGACTGCTAGAAGGTTTAATTCTTGTGACTAATTTCAAAGAAATCTCAGGCAAAGGGTATTTCTGTGAATAACGGTGGCACGATCTGCCACCAACATAAATCACAGTTTCTTCAAGGAGCATCAGGAAAGGAAGGTGGAAGAAAGAGTTGGAGGCTACAAATTACACCACTGCCTAATTATGCAGCTTTATTCATATGACTAACAAGATTTCCACACAGAGGCCTAAATTATAGACATTCATAACAACTTGAAGAAGGGAGCAGGGGAACCGTTCAAACAATTTAAATTCTCTGTCATAGCAACTTGTGACTTTAGACAGAGCCATCCCAGAAATACAGATTAAATTTTCCCTTTCAACTAAATCAAACAGGTGGTATCTTTATGCAGTGCATATAAAAGTAAGCTCATTGTTCATCCTGTAACCAGCACTTCTATACCCAAGTATGTGAGCTGTTATAAAGAGGTAACATTACAGTGAGGTATTTTAATCTAGTTGAATGACCTTACACAAGGGGAAGCGTATTTCCAAGAGGGGCAGCCCAGTAATGAGGGTGAGGTGTGTCCTAAAACACCTCAGAGCTCATTCTAGCTTATCAACTACTGCTACAGTTCCTAATTTGTGGGGCACTTGTGCTTTTTCTGGGCAGTCTATCATTTAAAGTGCTGTGAGAGACAGTTTAATCATTTTAAGAGTATGCTGTGTAACTGATCTTAGAAGTACCCAGTACTCACCAGAGATTTATTGAAAAAACATTTGTACCATGACTGTCTTTCCTTTGAAAATAGTCAAAATATTTAAAAAAGCAGTCATGCTCAGCAGCAGTTTTCATTGATGCATTTAGAGCATTTCTCCTCTTTAGTAATCCAGACCTTTTTAAAGAAATGTCATTGCTGGTTATCCTCAATACAAAATGGCCCATCAAACCTACCTTGGTGCAACCTTACCTCTTAAATATCAACCCATGCCCCATAACCATTTGTTATCAAGTATGTTTTAGTTCAGTCATGGCAAACTCAGTTTAGTACATGGAATGAAAAAAAATGGATAGAACTCAAGGCAATTTTTATTTAAATCAATTTTATTTAAATCAAATATAGGATATTTATTTGAAATGTTTTGGATGCATTCTTGAAAAGGTGACACAAGATCTTTGCATAATAGATATGCAATGATTAGATAATTATGTGCCTAATGAAAACCATGAGAAGTTAAAAAAAAATTCAAGAAAGTCCAAACAGCTAACAAAAAAATGAAGTAAGGCCATGGGAAAATTTTAGTCTTCCTTAACCTTAGCTTTGTACTTAGCAAATACTTGAGTATAAAGGTTCTGCCTCATTTTCCTGTCTTTTGTGGACTGAAGTTTCTAAAGTCCTCATAAATATGATTTTCCTGTTCCTGCTGTCTACTTTACACTTTATTCTCAATATTAGCTATCTCTTCGGAGCAGCTAACCCTGCATACTGGTGTAGTGGGTTAGGTATTCACTTGCCACTTAGCAAGTGCACTGACATAGGCTGAGATGGGATTTCTCCACACAAATTTCATGAGCCATTGGGAGTGAGTGTGTTGAATGGCTGTGCTGTATCTGCAGTTAAATTCCTGAAGCGAGTGGCAATCACCCAACCTGGCCTTCAGTACGTGAAGAAACCAGAAACATGCTTGATAGGTGGTAGGAACAGGATGCTGCTTTGTTCACTTCAAAAACCTTTGCTGTCCTATTTTCTGACCACCCTTTAGCACTGCTGCTCTTGAATTGGCACAGCTTTAAGTTTGAGATAGAGGACAGTGCAAAAATGCATGTAAAGAACTGAGGAATCGGGAAGGGGAGAAGGAGGTCATGTATGTCAGATACAGGAAGAAAGATGCATCTGAAAGATCTGTGACTGTTGGAGATCTCCTATCTTGTTGCTAGTGAATAAACTCTTAACATTGCTTGACTGTAACGGAATTAACTGATTTTTTTTTTTTTTTTTTTTACATTTTTTGTTAAATAAAGCTATATCATTCTTTAGGCAGAAATAATATTGCAGTATACTGTAGTGCAGCAGGAAGGTTGCTGAAAAAAGGATCACTTTGAATTTCTCAAAAGGATATGTTTTCAGGATTGCAGTTGATACAGTCTGTACTGGGATAGTCCAAAACATGGGGTTCTTTTCTGTTTCTGTGATTTTTCTGTGTGTTAATTCCAGACTAGACATTGAGCCGTCACTAGAGATAAGCATCATCTTTGCTCTGGGAGGGGAAATAAATATATGTGTACATTTATACATATGTACACATGGAAAGAGAGAGATTCTCTGAATCAATGCTTTATAATTCATCTCTTTAAAAATCCACATAAAATACAAATACAGAATCAAAACTGTAATAGTCAAGAACATATTTCCCATCTCATGCTGCAGGGCATAAGCTAATCTGCTGCTGAGATCAGGCAGGAGCCCCCCTTCAACCCTGTGTTGTTTTTCATTACACAACTGGCTGTTTGCATTATGTTTTTTATTAGAACTTGATTGTTTAATGACAAAGATACAGAGTTATGCTAAAATAAATAGAAATCTCTATAGTGGAGAAGGAGAAAATAGACTCAATGAAAAATAAAGTAAAAGACAAGGACTGCTAGATTCTGCTGCGTTCACCCCAATCCCTCCAAAGCCTGTGAATGTTTTCCTCACTTACACATGCATTTGCTTTATTAACCCACATCCCCCAGAAAAACCTACAGCTGTATTGGGTAGGACCTGGTGGTGTTCCTTTTGCCTCCTTCATTTTATAAGGAGATATTCCCATACACAATTTCCGTTAGGAAGGTTGTGTACTAGACTGCTCTACCTTGAAAGAAAGAACTACTAGGCAAGTCTGTGTGTTTAAACCAGTCTGAAATGCAGGGAATATTGTCTGTCTTAAGATAAAGGATTGCAGTTGGACAAATGTTCTCATCTGCTGCAACTCATCTATTATGTAGCTTTTGTAAATGTGTCATAATAGAACAGCAGCTTTGGCAGTCTGCAGAGTTGGTTTGTGTGCAGTTGTTTGGACAAGTGATTGCTTATATTGGAAAAATTGAGTTTATTTTTGGGGTTTTTTTTGGGGGGGGGGGCAGGGGGTCTTGTTCCTTTGAAAAAGCCAGCAAAAAAAGCCCATGCAGGACACCAAATGAAACTATTTCATATGGTATGTCATTCAAGCTGCTTTCTACTCCACAAAAAAAAAAAAACAAAAAAACGAAAAAAAACCCATAGAAATATAGAATAGTTTGGGTTGGAAGGGACCTTAAAAATCACCTAGTTCCAACTTCTCTGTGATGGACATGCCATGCCCTTCCACTAGACCACATTGCCTAAAGTGCATCCAACCTGGCCTTGAAAACTTCCAAGGCTGGGGCATCCACAGATTCTCTGAGTAACCTGTTCTGGTGCCTCACCAACCATTGCAGTAAAGAATGTCTTCCTAATACCTAATCTAATCCTGCCTTTTTTCAGTTTGAAGCTGTTCCCCCTTGTCCTGTCACTACATGCCCTTGTAAAAAGTGCCTCTGCAGCTCTCTTATAGTCCCCCATTATATACTGGAAAATTGCCATAAAGAGAGAGAGAAAAGAGAACACAGAAATCTGAGGTGTTCTGTACTCAAAGGTGCCCTGCAATTGTTTATGGTACCTTTTGTTGAAGGGCAAATTGTGGTTGATGCTGGGTCCTAGTTGGGAGAAGGTGAGCTATAATATCGTAATTTAATTGACAGAGAAGAAAGTATCTGTGCTACTGTAGAAGGTGCAATAAATTCTACATGGAGTCCAGTTTCTGCTATTTATGCTGTTTTTTGGTGGAGTTGTCCTGAGAAAAGCCACTCCAGGGCTCAACTGTTTTGATGACAGAAAACATTCCCACTCGAGCTGTCATCTCCTGCTTGGCCCTGTGGAGAGTCCTCAGCCTCTACACCATGGCGGCTCTGGTAGATGGCAGCACCTTAGCTTAAATATGGGTGTTAAGGTTCTTCTCACTGTCCTTTTTATAGGATGCTGCTGCTCTTTCTAACCACTTCAGTGTTTTGAGGCAAATTCTGCCTGGAGTTTAACCTGCCCCTGTAGCTTCACCACCTCCTTTGACTTCCTATGCTTTTGCAGTTTCTTATGCTAGTCCATACTCATGGATATATGGCATGCCATCTCAGGGTAGCAGCCTGGAGTAGTGTAAAATTTGATAGGTCCTAGTTCTTCAATGGAAACTCCTCTAAAAATCAGATCAGACTTTTGTGATCAGGCTAAGCAGGCCTAGAGATACCAGAAGGAAAAGTCTCAATTTCTATTGAAAGTTAGGCATTTTTTGGGGTCAGCATCGTAGGTGAGCAGACTGGTATTTTGTAGACTTGATAAAATACAGAGGATCTGAGGCAGAAAAGTGATTCTCTTATTCTTCTTGTTGTTTTTGTGGTAGAGCTAGGCTACAGAATACACTAAAGGTTCCCCCCTGCTTTAATTTTGTGTTAGGAGTAAGAAAGGATGGTAACCAAGCTCTATAATGATGCCTAAAATACCTCCTGTCGATGCTTCATTTCTGTCAACCCCAGTTTTAAACTACAAAAAATATCATAATGTATGATATTGAAGAACTTACTGATGAACAATTGATGCTTCAGAGCATCTGCGCTTAGTAAAATCAACAGTACAAAATGCATATTATGCATCTTGGACCATCGGGTTGTCACTCACAAAAGATGTGAAGTTTAATGTATTATTCACAAGAGGAGGCAGTCCAAAGCAGTTGTGGAGTCTCTGTTAGTTTATTTTATCGTAGTTTATGTTATGTTATTTTGCAGAGCAGAAGCTAAGTATGTGACTTAAAGGTGCAGAGTTTGGAATTGCATGATAGGATAAGCAGCAGCCGCACAAAAAATGTTGGATCTAAGTAAAATTCAGTTCTGACTTAAGAAACTGGAAGATATTTTGATCTTAAAGCTACAAAGACCCATCTGGGAATGAGTTCTGGGTATGGGATTGTGTTGGGATTTTTTTCCTTTTTCCACTTTGTAGTGCAAAGAAGCACATACCACAATATCAAATGAAACTGGCATTAATTTGGTAGTCTCAGTTCTCATTGTCCTATTGATTCAGAAAGCTGCAAACAGATACGGAGACTTAGAGGCTGCATTTAGGGCTGCTGAAGTTTGGGACTAGGGTATACAAAAGATGCAGTGTGAGCACTCATTCAGTAAGGAACTCTTCTTAACATCTTAACATGGGATTCTGATATAAAAATCTTGGTCCAAGAGAACTGGTCTTCATGATTTTGTTAGTGGTTTCATTATTGATTACTCATGTTTATGCACTTCTTTCCAAAGTCTTGGCCACCAACACAAACCTTGTCCAGCAGAACCTCTAGTAAGCAAAACAACATTTGCATCCCTATGTATTTCTCCTAGTGGGAGAGAAAAAGGTTGTCTCGGTCATTTCTTATTGATAACTTTAAATATTATGTCAAGCTGAAATCAATCGTATGAGAGAACAGAAGCTATTCCTCAAGATTCACTCTGGATATTTAATTACCTAGAGTTTATACATGCAATTTATTTTCTTTTTTGCCACTTTCAGCGTTTGTTATGTTGTAGTATTGATGTGACTAGTGCGGCAAGGTGTACATCTGGTTAAATTGAATCTTCTATCGATGAAAACTTAGCTTTGTGGGTGGCTGTCTTTTATGAATAATATATGTCACAATATTACATTTTCAGAGCTGGGGTGTTCTTTACATTGAGAATTTGGGTTTTTTGGTGCTAATTTGGTGTTAGGAGTTGATAGTACGTGAATCATGTAGGAGAAACAGCATTAGCTATATATGTATGTGTATGTAATTATATACATTTATTAGACATCCATAATTTTATTTTGAACCCAAGCAATTTGCTGTTTTTTCTCAAGCATTTTCAGCTGTTACTGGGGAAGGAGAACTGACAAGTGTTTCTTCAAGTATCTCTTGTTATTGGCCATTTTTGTTCATTATTATTCAGCTGGTGACAACAACATTTATTATTTGTATAATAATGACTGGAATTTTTAAGAGATGGAAGAGCAGTAAAACAAAGCTAGGTGGTATTAACTTTATGCATGCTTTGTAGTTGATAGTGGACTCGCAGTACTCTGTACATTCCCTAAATAATCTCTGATTAAGTATCATTTATAGACCTAATCCAACCTCGCACAGTCTTCTAAGCAGTTCTAAAATTTTCTCTGGAAATATTGAACCCCAAGTATTTACAAATATATTTTTAGGGGGAAGAAAGTCTATATTGCAGTAAATATCTATCATCACAGCTACCAATTCCTTGAGCTTAATTATGACACTATTAAATGTGAAAATCTATTCAGTGCTAGGAACACTTTTCACATTACATTCACGCTAAAGATTGGCTGTTAAGAGCTCATTACTGGTAGTTTTCTAAAGAGCGGTTTATTAAACACTGTTACCTAATAAGCATCTTTGGTGGTGCAAATTGCTGAAAACAGTAATGAGTCTGATTAGACTTCATTTCAATTACGACAGCTTGTCTAGCAAAAAAAAAAAAAAAAAAAGGAAAAAAAAGGAGAAAGAAATCTCTCCTTGATGCTTTGGAATCTGGCTACAAGGCATTAGATGGTTTAAAAGGAAAATGCCACCTCTGTGTTTCCTTTCCACAGTTCAGTAATGAATAGAGAGCTGTCCAAGTAGCCATCCAATTTAACACATTGGAAAACTAGATGGGCAGCATTGGAAGCACAATCCTGTTTGCTTAAAAATTCTACAAAGGCTTTTCAGTTAGTATATCTAAATAGGGTCATATTTAGGTTTCCTCTGCTTCCCTTGTGTAATAATATAAAACTGTAAGAAAAGAGAAAATTAAAATGATTCACTCCTACCTGCTTTGCAGAGGTTCTGCATTCCTCTGATTAGTGTAATGCACCTTTCAATTGTTATCTGTAAATCTTTTACAGATCTGTAAATCTTTTACATGCAATCACAGAACTCTCACAGCATTCACAATACCTCATAATTCAATCTGATCTTTCTTTTAACTTTAAAAGTTATTTTTCTGGAGCAAAAGCAACTTTTAATAAATGTTTACTCCTGATATCAAATACTTCAGTGAATATCTATTTGTTTATGAACTTAGTTCTTGATGCTAAGTGTGTTTAATTACATTAATGTTAAGCACTCTTTAAGTCATTCCTGTATGTTACTTACACATTCTGGATTAAAAAAGAAGCATTAATAGGAAAAAAAAAAAAATTAACCTTATAATTGCTGAATACTTAGTGAGATTCTAATGTTTCTGTTGATAGTGTATAGCATTTTTAATACTAAATCCAAGTGGATGCACTCTTCTAATATTATTTAATACCAAATTAGATGGAAACTTTTCTAACTAAAACCATGTAATAAATTATGCCTGGAGGAATGGCAGAAGGGAGATGCACAGGGAAGGATGCAGGGCTGCTGAAAGCAATTTGTTGGACTGGAGTCTCAGAATGTGGCTGAAATCACTGTCCAGTCAGTTTACAGTGAATTTTAGGAAGGTTCACATTCAATAAAGTTTGAATGCCACCTAATTAGACATAGGAAATTAATCAAAAGCTGAGCTAGTGCAGTGAGTATCAGAACTCTCTATCAAGATTTTAATGAAATATTTTTTTGATGAATTTTTATTAAACACATGCCCCAAACCCCAAATACTGGTGAATAAAATATAATTTGTGTAATTAACACATTTTAATGTGGCACATTTATCTCCTTTACAATAAATTGTAAACTTCGTAGTTCTTCTGACTTCAAACCAGAGAAGTGACAGAAGAATCAGGCCCATGAACCTGGGATCTAAGTATCTTACATTGGCCCCAAAATCCCTTTTTGTCTACTTTTTGCGATGTTACCTTTCTACCTTGTCTTTGAAATTCTTACAGTTAGCTGTTATATATTATGTATATTTTGTGAGAGAAAGGGCTTTCATCAGTGTGCATCATCAAACATCAAGTAAAATAGTGGGGGGGTGGGGAGGAGTTGGGTTTTTTTTCAGCAGCATACAAACACAAGTGCTATTATTCTGCTATACAAATGTGTGCCTGTAGTGCGCTTTGAGATGCTAATCAGTGGAGCTTGACTTCTGTACCCTGAAGCAAATTTTAAAAGTATTTCATCATTAGGTGACTACATATGCAATAAGACTATGGACAAAATTACAGAAAAATAACACAGATTATTGTTGTTTAAGCTATCAACTGTACTCAGCTAGTTATTGATATGATCATTGCATGGTTTAGATTTATGTTGTATCTTGAAGGCTGTTTACAGAAATGGCTAAATTTGTGTGATAGCTGCAAAGGAATGTGACATTTTATGAGCTGGGCTCTATAATTTCTTTCTGTTTTTAAAACCATGTTATTTTTTTTCTGCCCTCTTTTTCTGCCTGTGCACCCTCTCAATGACATACCATATGTCTTAGGACATGGCTCAACTTTTCCTGTTGCAGGATGAACTTTGCTTTATTTTTTGAGAAAGGAGAACCAATATCTAATATGATGAGTTAGTTTCTTTTCCTTACCACTCTCTCCAGGAATATGGAAAAAATATCAGCATACACAGAGTTCAATTTCTCAGTTGAGACATTCTCTCTCTGATGCCTGTGTGTCTAAAATATATAGATGGAGAGAGAAAGAGAGAAGGAGAGAGAGAGATTTCTATATTTGTCTATAGAAAATTCCCTGTTCCTCCACTCCCCGTCCCCCAGATAATTTGTCAAGTTAACTGAACAATCTATATAATTCCTTTCAAATGCTCAGGAAATAATACAGCAAGTCCCAAACCAAAAGCATGCAAAAAATTGGCTATATTCCATTTTTCAGTAGTTAATTCAGATACATTTTATTGAATGAGCAAGAAAGAATCTTTGGAATTTGTGAAATACAATAATTGAAAGGTTTAAGTGGGGGAAAGATTTATCTCAGCTTAGTTTTTCTAGGATGTCAGTTCTTTGGTTGTGCTTCTGCTTTTAATCTTGTTTCTCTGCTTTGGGGGGAGCAGGAAGGAAAGGAAGGGTCAGCTGCTCGCGCAGCCGAGCCGGGGAAGGAGCTGTGCCGGAGCTCTGTTTTCCCTAAGAGCGTGATTAGTACAGTTCTGATGACTGCGCTTAGGTGTTCCCTACCCTGGGGAGGAAATCTCGGGTTCCATGTGGTAACATCATCCCTTCTTACAACAACGTGATCTCCCATGTTGTAATACATTGTTGTCTGTTTGGGTTTTCTTAATGGAGACACCAAATTAGTGTACAGGTTGATAATACAATCCTTTTGCACAGGATATTTTCTTTGGAAAGGCAGTGTGTGCCAGCAGTAGCTGCTCTGATGCGTATAGTAGAGAGAAGTGTGTGTGGTGTGTGTCTGGTACGATGGGAAAAAGGGAGAGAGTGGATGAGTTCTGCTAAGAGCTCCCTGCTCTTAATCCTGGGCCATGTCAGGAGCATTCTAAAGCAGTTTATCTTCATATGTCGTCTTGTATATAAGAAACAACACTAAACCCACCAAAACTCATTTCATATGTAGCTTTTTCCACAGCCTTCAGATCAAAGTTATTTTCTTCAGGCTGGACTAAATTATACACAGGTCCCAGGAGTGAAGGACACTGAATTAATGTACTATGTCAACCAGTCCTGGTTATAGAATATTTTTACTGAAGTGTGAGACGCAACATCTCTTTACTATTTCATTAAAAATTAATGTGCATATTGCCAAAAAGCATAAATAACATAAACAATTTTTGTGAAAGCTTTGTATACTGTGGACACATGTTAAGGATTTTTTTTTTCTTGAGTATCAGATTACTTCTATATATACATTTAATCAGTATTTGTTCTCATTTAGCTAATTAGCAGAGGTACTCTAATCTGAGTAAAGCAACTGTTCATACCTATCCTATAAGGGTAGGTTTTGAAATAAGTGCTTTAAAAGGAAAGCAGTATTCCTGGTTGCAAGCTGGAGCATTGTGTTACTGGCCCATATAAATTTGCTTTTTCACTTTTCTTAGGTGAATGTTATGGGTCAAACCTGACTACAGTTATTTGAAACTTATTGAAATTGAGCTTTGCCTTCATATTTGTAAAGCAAATAGAGCTGGCTAGCTGAATCTCTGGAATTAATCTTTTGTTTCTATACATAAAACTATGAAATACATACCTACTTTTTTTAGGTATGATGAATGAAAAATAAATTAAAATTATATTGTAGTGGAATTTATTCAGAGTGCTGCTGCTGTTAATTGAAAGGAAATATATTTTAAATAACTCTTGCTGTGTAACTTGGTCTTGGTTATAAAGCAAAGTGATTTTCTAACATTTTGGAACAATTCAGCATCAGTTAAATCTCTTTATTTGCACCCACTTTGTTCAAATAAAGTATGTTCCTGTATGGCAGTTTTAACCCCATTTATCCTCATGCACAAGTGCTCACCTGTTATTTACTCATATAAGAGAAGGTCGATACTGCAGAACAAGGGGAGTGCTCTGTTGTGACATAAAACATACATATTCATTAGCTCTGCTGTCCCTTTGGACACGTGTGCTATGTCCTGATGATCTTCATTTGGCAAAACGAAGTGAGCTTAAGAAGGAAATTGTCTTAATGGATTTACAATACATGAAAAAAAGGTTTTAAAAAAGCTTTATTAATGTCAAGGAACCAAAGCAATAATTCTTAAGTGTGAATGAAAGAATAAAAGGAAACAATTTACTAAAACATGATAAGTAACAGAAATGGAAAAATAATAGAATCCAATATTTGGCAATCATAATTTTCAGATATTAAGTTTCTTTTTCCTAGATGTGTTTAGGTCAAGATCCGAATGTTCCATGACAGGCTCCCTAGTGCTGAAAATTTATTCCTTTTGCCTCTCACTTACTTGCTAAAAAACAAGTTCAGGGTTTTGTGTTTCACCTGCTTCAGTTGATTACGTGAGAAACACGATAAAGCATGAAGGTATTTTGTCTGCTCTGCTTTTAAGGATTTGTGTTATGCTCTTTCAAAGTAAATGTGCCTCAAACTCCAGTTCTTGAAGGGAAACCAAATAAGAGGCTACTTCTGCTATTTTGATGCTTAAAAAGAGAGTATGCATTTTGCTGCACTTCTAAAAGCTTCAGTTGGGTTTATTTGAGCCTTGAAATAAGCACTTTGGTGGGATCGCAGTCACACTCCAGGTCTAAAATATTTTGCATTTTCAAATATGCATAAATACTTGTGCCAAGTTGCCAAAGTCCGTATCCATTCATTATTATATTTTATCATGTGAATATTCTAATTCTCAGAATCACTAGTTATCCTACAGCAGTTATATTGATTTTCATGTCTATATGGCCATTAATTGCAGATTATGTGGTATATTAAATCTTTTAAGAATACATTATAGCTATAAGTGTGTGTTCAGTGGACTGCAAAAAGTAATTTTTTTCATGTAAGTTATGCTTACATTTGTTTACAGCTATTGTTCTTCTGAGTATTCTCTCAGAAATTATTATGATCTTATTCATTTGGCATTGACAAAGCATGCTAGGTCCTTTAAAGACATGATACTGTTCAGAGGTACTTGACAAAAACAGCTTAAAAATTTAAATCCTAGTGAGAGGAAGCATCATAATAGAGTAAAAGAAAATTAAATTATTGTTTTCGTTAGTGTATTTTCTAGTTGGTTTAGGAAAGTGTTACGAGCAAATTAGTATAGTGAGGGCAGACTGATATCATAAAATATTTCAATGATAAACTGCATTTAATCACAAATATGACCAATTCTCTACATAGATGGGTTCCAACACGTGTGCATAAATGGTTTTACTTATGGTACACGGTGACTGTGCATCCGTGCGATTACACGGCAAGGATGGCACCCTGAACCGAGATTGTTTTTGTGTCAGGGACGGCTGCTGCAGAGAAACCAACACCTCCGAGGTGGGCAGCGTCCTGGGAGGTCCCGGGAGTGCCTCAGTTATAGCTCCGGTCCCTGCCAGCCGCGTCTGCGGGCTGCTGCGAGGCTGGCCTCCGGATCCATCCTGCTTCTGCTGGCTAAATATGCCACTGTCATCTCTGGGCATAGTTTCCCTTTGCTTGCTTGACTATTATTTCTCCTTATTTCTATTTCTTAAGGCCTTTGAAGCTAATGGATCTTCTAAAGGCTGTTTAGCCAGAAATGTCTTTGTGACTATCAAAGGCTGCTTTATGTAAATGGCAGGGGAGGGGGCTTCTGGGAAGAGAACTCATGTGCTGTAGATGTATTGCAGTTTGCTGTTGTAAGGTGTGAAAGTGTGATTTTAAAAGAATAATCATTTTATAGTATTTAAGTTAGATAGTTGGGGTGTATCAGTTTGATACATGTCACGTCTGGAATTTTGTTTTTAACTGGTCTGGGCTCACATAAAATATGTTGCATTTTTCTTACCACTTTTATCTTTAAGTGCTGTTGACATATATGTGATCCTCAATATTACTTATGATTTAAGTGTTTTGTTTTAAAGATTGAAATGCTTTCACTATCCTTGCTAGATGGAAATCATATTGTAAATACCCTGCCAACAGCTTGCTCCCACTGATGCGTGGGGCATGCATATATAATAAGAGGAAGAACAGACCCCTACCAAGAAAATGCCGAGAGCACCTTCTAGGCCTGTTTTTGTGAGTTTGTGGCTGCCACTTACTGAAAAAAGCTTACAAAGTTGGGACTGTACAGCTGGGCATCTCAGTTGGAGGCTCATCCTCCCACCGAGTCCTTTGACGTCAAAGGAGTTCCTCATGGACTAGAGCAGAGGTCTTCACTGAGTAATTAGAAAATAAATGTGGGAATCATTTTCTTTCTTTTTTTTTTTTCTCCCTGCAAAACATAATTAGCTCAATCCACTCTTCAAAATCCCTCCTGTTTCCAATTAAGAGAGATCAGTTGCACTATCTTCAAACAGCTGAAATTATGCTTATTAATAAAAAATCGAGTGTAAAAGAATTGTTTTATCTTGAATTAATTTTTATTATTATGGGACATATGACAGTATACAGTCTTATAAAATATTATCAGATTTAGTACAAATCCAGGGAGTTGTGTGTCCTACATCTTGCACAGCGGTTACGGCATGACTCATTTATTCAGCTCTGCCCAATACTTAAGAAGGACTTTAAAATGTGGCTTTAGGGCCTGATCCTCAAGGTACTAACACCTTCAGCCCTCGCTGAAGTAAGGGGTTTGAGGTATACTGGCATGTTCCCAATGAGGCACCTATTTAAGTCGATAGCTCTTTTGGCAGAGCCAATCTCCGTATGTCCAGAAGAAACAAACCCTTGGCTAAAATCATTATGGTCTGTTGTGTAAATACTCAGTGTCTTGAATAATTGGGGACAGGGCTGAGGGTAGTAGTTCAGTGGGCAGGGACAGTGTTTGGGGTCCTAGGCTAAATGTGTAAGCAATCCAGAGTGATGAAGTTCACATCCACTTCCAAGTCTAGAGAGAAAATGGTTGATGGTACTCAGAGCTGTGGCTTTGGAGTTGTTTCCTACCTTGCAGCAGTGTGCTATGGACACTTAGCAGAAGCATCCATTTACTTGTTCACCCCTGGTGCAGTGCAGCCCTTTTCAACAGCGCATTGGGCAGTTGCTTAGATCATATTTAATGACAGGCCTAAAGTTAAGAACCCGCTTGAGCTCCTGATGCTTGCAAAGGAAGCTGCAGATGAGTGCTAGGTATGACCTATGCACTGCAGGGGTGAACGGGGCAGGAAAAGAGAGACCACAAGAAGAGAAGAATTATTTTCTTTTGCCTCAGGTATGTTGAAGGAACAGCTGAAGGCCCCTGATCCAAACTGAAACTTCGGTAGCTGGTTGGGAAGGTTGGTGTACTGCCCTGTTTCTAGTGCCTTGTGCACAGCAGCTCTGGGATGTTTAGGTTTTTTTCACCAGCATCTATGGAAGTACAGTGTACTCTCTTCCAGTATCTTCAGAAATCCACAGCTGCATATGATTTAATTTTAGTTTGATTATTTTATTAGAGGTGTGAATAGATGAGAGGTTTACTAAAGTCCCAGTATCCTTTTTCTGAAGCATATTGTTGCTAGGCAAGTTGGTGAGTTGGGACACTGTAGATCCTTTGTGGTGGTTTTACCCAGTGTGGTCCTATTTCTGGACCGTATTTCCATGCCTGGAAACAGAAACCCTTGTATTTAAATTGAAAGCAAAGGCTAGTTATTTATCTTTTTTGACAGATATAATCCTGTAAGGGGATGAGAAGTTTTGACCTGATACGGAGGGCAGCAGCACTGGGGGGCTCTTTGTATGCACAAACTCATCCAAGCTCCCAACAGGATCAGGCCCCATTGGACAGTGAGGATGTGTAGGATATTGCTTGTTCCTTTTTGCTTTCATATTGCAATGTTGTTTTTTCATAACTCTTTTTTCCCTTTTTGTTTGGTTTTTTTTTGTTTGTTTTTAATTTTCATTTATATATCTGAATATGTAAGTGGCTTTTGGCCATATGGAATTATTATATGTGCAACTGATGAACTATCTTGTATTAGATTTTCTGTTTTTCAGTCTAAGTGCACAATATTAGAAGAGGCAATATGGTCAAACACGTAGTTCGAAGCAATTCCATAATGAAGTTGTTGACTATAATTACTTTAAATGTAATCCAGATAGGTCCAACTGTAAGAGTTGCAGAGCAGGGATGTATAGCAAGGCTGTCAGGACAAGGAAAAATAGATACTGCTAAAAAAGCCTGCACTACCTCTCTATATAATGTATTAAATTTATCTTAAAAGCAATTCTCTGATAAGTATATACCTGTACTTAAGGAACAGAATCCTTTCCTTTTGCCTTTTACAGCCCATACCAGCACACTTTACACAGTTCAAAAATGTCGATAGTTCAGAGGATTCCTAAGTTAGCAAAGATTTTTTTATTTTTAAATACATTCAGCCTTGCATTGCTTCTGGATTTTCAGAAAGTTATTAACCAAATACTCTATCTGCAGGACTGTGGTTTATGTCAGAGTTAAAATTACTCTAAAATAAAAAAAATGCAACCTCTAAATATGCCCTAATTTACCTGATTTTAGATGTTAATATCAGCATTTGAATTCCTAACAAAAGAAATGCAGAAAGATGTATCAGCTCAAACAAAAAGCAATTCATAAGATGCAAGTTGAAATATGGAGAGGAAGTGGCTACAAACATTAAGCAATTTGGGGCTGAGGGTGGGCAGAGGGAAGGGGAATGTTTGCATAATTAAAAAGTACAACAGCTGCTTCTTCTTCTTTTTTTCTCCCAAATCAGACAGTTGACTTTTGTCAATTTGTGAACTATTATCAAATAGAGTTAAACCTAGTGAAAGTTTTCTGCTTTTTCAATTAATATCAAATTGAGGAAATGGGTCTTTGTGCCCCCCAGTCCAGACCATTCCAGTAGACTTCATGTAAATTCAGATTTCTTCACTGCTTACTAATGCAAAAAATATGCTTATGGTTACCTATTAACCTATGCTTCCAAATAACACTAATGATTGTGATGTGCTGGAATAAATGCTCATGTTTCATGGGATGAGAACAGTCCTGTTCTCTTAAGCTTATCTAATCAAAGCCTAATCCTGCCTTTACAGCCTTTGTTAAATGCACTGTTATTTAATATGCATCAATAAATAAACTTTCAATTATTGTTCAGTGAGCATATCCAAAGATAGCAAGCATGACAGTGTGAAGCTACTGGTCTATCTAGCAATTATTGTAAATAAAGAATGCTGGTGATGTGATTTTCCCTCCTCTTATAATGGATAATTTAGATTTTCTGACATTCTTTTGCAGCCTCATAATAAGAAAAAGAAATTAATCTAGACAAAATTCAAAGAATTTAATTTTTACACAATCTAAATACATCTCCCCATCATGCCTATAAATTTAATTTTTTATTTTAAAAACACATTCTAAATAAAAAAGACCAACTGATGAAATTTTTTAAGTATTTGTGAAAGGTATTTTGAAAAGCTTACGAAGTAAGTAGTGTGTGATATATATTATTCAGCTCTGACCCAGTGCATTCTTTTATCTCTTTAAATTGAAAAGGCTTTCTTTTAGAAGCAGTCAAAAACAATGTGTCAAAAGCATATTCATTAACTACAGTACAAGTACAGCCCTATCAGGTTCCCTGCTCCATCCATGTCTATTTTGCCTTCTTTTTCCAAAGTTTCACTGCTGCTTTAGTACATTCTTTGGAGAGTCTTTCCCATGGCATCTGTTCATTAGTATCTAGTGAAACATCAACCTACTCAAGTTTTTCTGCGTCTCTGTAACAGAAGCTTTCAGTGTTTTGGTAACCTTATAAGCAAAACATTGCAGAACACAGCTAGGGTTTGTTTGTTTGTTTGTTTTGTTTGACTTTTTGTTTTTTAATGGGGTAGTTAATTTGTATGCTGTCATGCAGTTCTGTGTTGCAGCAACATTAATATTTTTGGCTTTTAAAAAAGCTTGTGGTATTTCTTATGACATTAGAATAATTTCAGATACTGATTACTTGCAATTGGCTCTTGGTGATTTGCTCTTCAGATTTCCAGCAGAATTTAACAAAGTGTGATTTCTGGAAACTTCTAATAGTATCTCATTAAAATTGCATTTTTTTAAATGCAATTATTTAAATACATGATTTCTATAATTTCTCCCAATTTCATGAAATACTTACTCCCTCTGAAAGACAACGGTTGAAACATCAGTAACAATTAGCAAAAAATATTAGTGCTAGATGATAAAAATAAATCTGACAAAACCTCAGTCTCAAAGCTGCATTTGTCAAGAGCACTTCTCTGAATTAACTTTTCTAGGATAACTGTAAAATTGTTAACAGATATTTTTATCAAGTTGTCAAAGTGTTTGAAAAATGAGAGAAAAAGAGAATGCTCAGGAAGAAAAAAATCCACAAGTAATCAGTGGCACGCTCAGGGGGAGTGAGATTTGCAATAGTTGTACCAGTAAAATATAAGGCTCAATTAGAGGTACTTTGCCATTTTCAGCCTAAATTTAAATGATTTGGTGATTTGCAAATACATTAATCCAAAAAAGAAAAAAAAAAAGAATCCAAATGCAAATGAGTGCAACCACAATAAAATATAATTGCAAATGAATCTGTTGCTTTATTCATTTATTGTGTAATTACTGCAATCCTTCCCACCTTGTTTTCAGTATTTCTTAATCATTAAGTCGGAAGCATGACAGCAGTGCCAGCCCTGGCATGATTCTCTTTGACTAAAACCTTGTAAATTAACACAATTAGCACAGCATCATCCTGCTAATTAACTTCCAGTGTCTGGTGCAGTGGTTTTGCAAACAAGGAAGAGGGAGTCAGAAGGGAATAAACATGCCATTCTGTTACCAAACTCTGCGCTGTGTTAGGTTTAGCTCAGCGAGGCTAAGCTGGCCATGTCAGATGCCAGAGTCAGGCAATGAAGAGCTAAAGGGGTTGGGGAGAGAAACAGGAGGGGGTAGAAGCTGTCAAAATAGACTGCAGTAATTCAGAGGGGAGCTAGTGCCACAGATGCTTCATTTCGACTAGGCCTCCTCCTTATCAGGGAATCTGTGCCAGAGGGCACAAGACTGTTTGCAAAAATCACTTTTGGTAATACGAGAGAGATTAAGGAGGTCTGTTTGATACAGCTGTACAAAACCCAGCAACACGTCTACTGTGCATAGGTACAAGTTGGAGGGAGTTATCTTAATGCTTGTAAATTGCTCTTACCTATTGCAGTGGATTGCAAAGAGGACGGATAATTCACATCACATTATTAAAAGATTAATTGCTTTAATATGACATACACATTTTTTTCTTTTTTTTTTTTAATGATAGGTTTTGTTTTGGTTTTGTATTGTTTGTTCTGGGTTTTTTTTATAGCTAGCTGTGGAAGCCACAGAACTTTTAGGGACTTGGCTTCATTTCTTTTTCCTTTTCTTCATCTTTTTTTTTTCCTTTATTTTTTTCCTTTAACCCTCTTTCTTTGTACCCTGGAGGCTGTGAAGCAGAGGGGGGGAAGAGAAAGCAAGCAAGGAGACCGACAGACAAGTCATGCTTGTTTTTTTTTTCCAGACCCTCAACAACAGAACTGAGAGGCAGAAAGGAGCCAGTTGTAATTCATACCGAGTTGTAGGCTTTGTGTGATGAAAGCGACAGAGCGCTGCCTGGGAGATTGCTTTGCTGCACTCCACGAAGCAGATTTGAAACTGTCGTGGACCACTTTAGATGAGAGTTGGATTATGGAATGACCTGCTATGTCTGTGTCATATTGTTCTGCGCAGGGTGCATTATACTCTGCTAACTAGGTGTTCAGTACCAAATAAGAGAGGTATCCTAGATGTGATCTGTCAGCTGTGTCTCATATTTTTATATTGGTTAAAATATAAAACTGAGACTGTGATGAAAGAGGACAGAGCAGTTGGATGCCTTGTATGTTAACAGTAGATTTCCACTTAGAGTATTTAAAATGTACTGAGTTTTATTTAATTACTTTGAGAGCTGTAGCATTACCTACATTTTTTAAATAAAAAATTGACCCCCTACCGAATTGGCAAAAAAATTGGCTATGCGTGTATGTGCCTGTAACAAGCGAACCATACCGCTTCTTAAAGACATTACATTTTCTTTCCCTAACAATTGGTGGTGTTAAGTATGGTGTTTCAAAGAGCTGAAGAAGTTCACAGGCTGCATGTTTGAGAACTCATTTGAAAACGCATGGAAAAAGCTGAGGTCACTGTTAACTTTGTTATTTCCTACTGCCCTAGGCTTGAAGATGCAGTGGACGCCGGAGCATGCCCAGTGGCCAGAACAGCACTTCGATATCACTTCAACCACCCGGTCCCCAGCCCACAAGGTGGAAGCCTACCGGGGGCACCTGCAGCGCACCTACCAGTACGCCTGGGCCAACGACGACATCTCGGCTCTGACTGCCTCCAACCTTCTGAAAAAGTATGCAGAAAAATATTCTGGTATTTTGGAAGGCCCGGCTGAGCGACCCATTCTCAGCAATTACTCTGAAGCTCCCTCGGGGCTGGTGAATGGTCGGAAGAATGAAAGTGAGCCTTGGCAGCCATCCCTGAACTCAGAGAGCGTGTATCCCATGAACTGTGTCCCAGATGTCATCACTGCCAGCAAAGCTGGGGTAAGTGCAGCCCTCCCTCCCGCAGATGTCTCAGCCAGCATCGGGAGCTCTCCTGGGGTAGCCAGTAACCTGGCTGAACCCAGTTACTCCAGCAGCACCTGTGGAAGTCACACCGTTCCCAGTCTTCATTCAGGGCTCCCATCTCAGGAATATGCCACAGGATACAACGGCTCGTACTTGCATACCAGTTACAGCGGCCAGCCAGCACCTGCACTTCCATCCCCTCATCCATCCCCCCTGCATAGCTCGGGACTTTTACAACCCCCACCACCACCGCCACCACCAGCCCTCGTCCCTGGCTACAACGGGACCTCCAACCTCTCCAGTTACAGCTACCCTTCCGCCAGTTATCCTCCTCAAACCGCTGTTGGCCCTGGGTACAGCCCTGGGGGTGCCCCACCACCCTCGGCTTACCTGCCTTCAGGAATCCCTGCTCCAACCCCTCTGCCCCCAACCACTGTCCCCAGCTACTCCTACCAGGGCCACGGTCTGACACCAATTGCACCATCTGCCCTGACAAACAGTTCAGCCAGCTCTCTCAAAAGGAAAGCTTTCTACATGGCAGGGCAAGGAGAAATGGACTCCAGTTATGGAAATTACAGCTATGGCCAACAGAGATCTACACAGAGTCCAATGTATCGAATGCCAGACAACAGCATTTCAAATGCAAACAGAGGGAATGGTTTTGACAGAAGTGCTGAAACATCATCCTTAGCATTTAAGCCAACAAAGCAGCTAATGTCCTCTGAACAGCAAAGGAAATTCAGTAGCCAGTCCAGTAGGGCTTTAACACCCCCATCCTATAGTACTGCTAAAAACTCACTGGGTTCGAGATCGAGTGACTCGTTTGGGAAGTACAGCTCCCCAGTAATGAATGAGCATGGTGACGAGCACAGGCAGCTCCTCCCTCACCCAATGCAAGGCCCGGGACTTCGTGCAGCTACCTCATCCAACCACTCTGTGGACGAGCAACTGAAGAATACTGACACACACCTCATTGACCTTGTTACCAATGAGATTATCAACCAAGGACCTCCCGTGGACTGGAGCGACATTGCTGGCCTAGATCTAGTAAAGGCCGTCATTAAGGAGGAGGTTTTATGGCCAGTATTGAGGTCAGATGCATTCAATGGACTGACTGCTCTACCTCGGAGCATCCTTTTATTTGGACCTCGGGGAACAGGCAAAACATTAATGGGCAGATGTATAGCTAGTCAGCTGGGGGCCACCTTTTTCAAAATCACTGGCTCTGGCCTTGTCACAAAGTGGTTAGGGGAAGGAGAAAAAATTGTCCATGCCTCCTTCCTCGTGGCAAGGTGTCGCCAACCCTCGGTGATTTTTGTTAGTGACATTGATATGCTCCTTTCCTCTCAAGTGAGTGAAGAACATAGTCCAGTAAGTCGGATGAGAACCGAGTTCCTTATGCAGCTGGACACTGTACTGACTTCTGCTGAGGACCAAATAGTAGTAATTTGCGCCACGAGTAAACCAGAAGAAATTGATGAATCTCTTCGAAGGTACTTCATGAAACGACTTTTAATCCCACTTCCTGACAGCACAGCGAGACACCAGATAATAGTACAACTGCTCTCACAGCACAATTACTGTCTCAATGACAAGGAGGTTGCACTGCTTGTCCAGCGCACAGAAGGCTTTTCTGGACTAGATGTGGCTCACTTGTGTCAGGAAGCCGTGGTGGGCCCACTTCATGCCATGCCAGCCACAGACCTTTCAGCCATTATGCCCAGCCAGTTGAGGCCAGTTACATATCAAGACTTTGAAAATGCTTTCTGCAAGATACAGCCTAGCATATCTCAAAAAGAGCTTGATACATATGTTGAATGGAACAAAATGTTTGGTTGCAGTCAGTGATGCTACTTAAAAAAAAAAATGTAATGAATGTTGGCACACACAGAATCTGCTACATAGGGGTACAGAACCCTTTTCAGTAGTGTTAAAATTGCAAAGGGTACTGGGAAGACTACAATTTACCTTGCCTCTAAAGAGCCAGGGTATACTTGAAGGAAAAGTGCATCAAACAAGAGCTGCTGATCTGAAAAAGCCACACGTGACAGAAAGCGCATGTTGATGCTCAGTTCTGTTCAAGCTAGACAATACTCACCAAGGAGCAAGGTGCAAGTGGGTTGATTTCAGAAGGACATGAACCCTGTGTGTTGATTCCATTCTGCTGTTCTTGAGATTTAGTTGCTGTCAAGTGCCTGAAGTGGTGCTTTATTTTTTGTTTGCCTCACAATTACATTGGTGGCATGTGCTAATATAAAGAGCTTTAACTTCAAACATTATTGGACTAAAGAGATGAACGGTTGTGTTGCGACAGAGAGCCAGATTTTTGCTATTCTAAGAGCAACAGTATTCCTCAATCCTGTCTGTTCTGTGGTGTTAAACTAAGAACAGGTAAAACAGGGTAATGGTAATCTGGACCTTAATTTCTGCAGTTCATTTCTTTTAATGTTCTGTCTGCAAAAACTCAGGAAAGTGATTGTGATTTGTACAGTACCTCAAAGGAATGTGTTGAAAGCACTATGTACTGCTGAGAGTTATAGGCTAGGCTTCAATGTTACTTTATATTAAATATGTATGTTTACCTCAACAATTGGAATATGGCAAGGAAAATTATTTTGAATGTATCCAGGAAAAACTAAAGCGTGATATGACTGAAGCTTTACAGTTTTTTAAAATAGAAACAAAAGCATTTCCCAGTGTTCAGGAATGGTTCTTTTGCCAATTTGTCACATCAAACCAGAGCAGAACAATTTTTCTTGTTGGTAAACTGTAAGAGTTTTCAGCATATTGCTCCTTGATAATAATGTGATACAGTCTTTAGAAGGTGCATAGATGAATGAAAGAGCCACTTAATTGGTTTATGTTAGCATCTGAAACAGTCAAATGTAAGATTTAGTAGGATTCCGAGAGGCAAATTACCTTAAGCTGTGACGGCTGGCCTTTGTTGCATGGCTCTAGTCATAGTTTTGAGGCTATTTTGGTGAAGCTGTAGGGAGTGGAATCAGTGTAGGCCGCTGGCAGAGCTACGGGTTGCAGAGCTGTTTATAGCAGTGCAGTGGACTGTGACCAAACAAACAGTACAAATAACAAAGCAAAACTGAACCCTCAAAGTACATGTACTTCCCTTCCCAAACTGTAAAGTTGAGTTTTTGTTGTGTATGTATGGCTTCATTGTCCTTAATGCAATCTTCATTTAGCATCCATTAGAAATCTTTCAGGCTGGAGTGTGCCCACCATTATTTCTACCTCAGTTTTGTTACGTTTCTCTTGGAAAGCAAAGTAAGAAATAGGGCAAAAAACACCACCAACACAAGTCAAATTACATTAGGAATGCAAACCTGCTAAACAAGTTTCAGAGAGCTGCTGTTTTTTTCCCCTGAAGTCAAGTTTTTCTCTGTGTTAGTGCTCTTTACCCCCCTCCTTTTTCCTCCCCCAAATATACATATTCTGGTGTCTTCCTTCTGGAAAGACTAGCTGGCATGTGTGGCATTTTGCTCAGTTCTCCCTCACCCCAGCCCCCCCTTCTTTTTATCCTTTAATGCTTTCTGTGCAACTCTTTTGGTGACAGCTGACTGATGTTGGGTAATGTCTCTGAGCAAGAGCAGTGCGTGTTGCAGCTGCCCAAAGCCTCTGCCATCACATGAACAAAACAGCCTTGCTTTTTTGAATGTATTTTTTGTTTACTTTAAAGAAACAGTAACAAAACTGTTGCAAAGCACTGGCATTTAATGTTTCTCTTAAGTAATGTACGTCAAGACCATTAAATAAATGCACTGAAAAGCCCCAAGAAGAGAGATACCAATCTGTTACTAGGTCATGTTTGTCTTCTCAAAAATTGTACAGACCTTGTCCGTTTTGTTAAATCAATGGAGACATTTAGCGTTCAGAAAGCTAATGAGGGATTTTGTGATATTGCTGGAAATTTATGACTCTTGATTATTACTTTTCTTTATTTTTCTTTTAAGATATATATATATATATTTAGATAGAACTTGCTAAAAACAGAGCAAATAAACCAAAATCTAATTTAAGATGGATTCCTGGCAAACATTTTGTCTATCTAAAACTTTATGTTTAAGCATAAAAGTACCATTTTAAAAACAGTGCCTTTCATTAAGGATATAGAAAGTAAGACTTAAGTCCATCACCTGCTTTTCTTCTTTTTTTTCTTTTTCTTTTTAACAGCAATTACAGTCTATGATCCTTGTTATGACCCAGTCTTTCTGCTTCCCCAAACCTCCACAGGCTGCTTCTTCACCCCAGTCATTCCACCATCCTCGTATTTGGGAGATGCTGATGTCCCCATTAGCTGTAGGTTCACACTGATCACACTGGCAAGTACACTGTTGCAGATCGCTGACCCAATTTCTGTCTTAGACATTGCCTTTCATATCTGCCATTGAGCTGTGCTCATTTAAAAGGCTCAGACAAGTTTTGATAAACTGTTTCTCCCAACTATACTCCTAACAGATTTTTTTGCAGCTTGTAAAATGAAAACTACGCACTGAATGTTTTTTCCCCCCTCTTTTTATCCTGTAGCAAAACCAAAAGCAAACAGAATTATAGACAGTCCCTTTGGCTTCCAGCTTTAAGTCATTCTCTCTAAAAAGTCACTCTGGGAAATGGATTTTTCAAATGTTAACCAAAGTGGGAAGCAGGCAGAAACCGAAATGGTGTGAAAATGCAGGTTCCACACACACATGCTCACCTTCTCGAGGTCTCAATTCAGTTTTGGGGCGGCAGAAGTGGGAAACTTCATCCTATCACAGCTGCTGTAAGGAGAGGAAAACAGAGCCAGATTGTTACCCAAATCCTTCCTTACCAGCAGCTGTCCTTGGTATAGCTTTGGGAGGGTGCCTGTTGAATTTGGTGAGAGCTTGGCCAGGAACTGCTAACAGGAGGCACCTCAACCCTTCTCCAAGTTGGTTTCTGGCCACTCCTTTGACGGAATTCAGGGCTGAGCCGGCTAAACCCCCTGCCATGTCCTGTCCTTCTTATTGCTTTCCTTCCTTCTCTCACATTCAGTCCCTGTTTTGTCCCTAGTGAGCAGGTTTTGGCATACTGCTGGTCCTTCACCCCTCTTAGCAGCCTTCTAGTCACGGAGCATCCAGGAAGGCTGAAGCACTATCCTGAACTTGAGCGGGTCCAAAGGGTAGGATTGTTTTGAGAAGAGAGAAAAAATACGTTTTAATGGTGTTTTCAGGATGAAATATTTACTGGTCTTAGACATTTCCACAGTAGAAAGCTGTTTGTTGTCTTTTACAATTGGGCAAAGGTGGGGGCTGCTGCCACAGAAATGCTCACGTGATTGGCTGGGGCTTTCTGCCACTGGCACAAAACTGAATTTTAAGGAACCTGAAATGGTTAAAGAGCATCTGCTGTGTCAGCCTATCACTGCAGATGCTTTATGTCATATTTTTATGTGTGGTTCCATTCTGTATCAGCTCCTTTTCTTCCTTATACCTTCAGTAACAATTCTATAGCAACAAAAGTAAAATAAATTGGAGGAATATTCCTGCAAGCTGAAGGATCAATATCAATTCAAGGAGGAGTTCATAATGACCTTATGTGAGACAGAAATGGAAATACTCTGTACTTCTGGCATGTTTCTCTTCAAAATATTTAGAACATTAGTGACAATATATAAAAGTTTGCTGACTGAGCTGATCAATGGAATGTGAAGGCAGTTTACTTTGGGGCTATTTACTTTCACGTGGATTATTTATCTATTAGTCAGTCTGTATTCTACTCAAATGCAGAGAGATGGGCAAAATGTTTTCTTGAGCATTACAAACCTACCAAGGGGAAAATCAACCATCTGACTAAAATACATAGGCCAAACACCATCTGGGTGTCTTTACCCAGCTATTTGGAGGCTGTGCTCTGTAAAATGGTACAAGGTCATATTTAGGGGGGTTTTCCATAGGATGTTTCTTTAGGGGATTGTCTAGTTAGAG
>VXAD01008917.1:800404-802904 GCA_013399195.1 Dicrurus megarhynchus | reverse complement strand
TGGTTTTTTTTAATTATAAAGAAGACAAGAAAAATCTGAATTCACATATTGTTTATTTAAGCAGATTCTCTGATTCCATCGATATATCTACCATTTCAAGTGACATTCTCTCTGGCAAAGCTGGTTTACATTGTACCTTGAAAAGTGCTGCTCAAGCATTTTTGTATGTTTAAAGTATGCGCAGGACCAAGCCAAAATAAATTCCAAGTCTCTTTCAGATGGCTGCAGCAGATCGCACGTTATCATTGCTAAGAGAGCACACATGGGGTTTAATTACCGTGCGCATTTTCAAACACGGGATAACAATATCGTGTGGTACCGTAAGCGTTTAATTGGCAGTGCTGCTGCTCGGGGGGGCTGCCGTTGGGGAAGGGGGGGTCTCTCTGACATGTGAAATGCAGAAACTGCTTTTCCTGGGATGGCTTTTCCTGAGCCTGGACCCGGGTGAGGGTGCAGGCATCCTGACCTCCCAGCTGGCTTGTGCCATACCTGGTGCTGTGGTCTGTGGTTACTGTGGGTGTGTTGTCCTGAAGTTCAAAAAGTAAAACTTTAGTTGGAATATAGAGATGGATTTTAGGAACTAAGGAGTTGTTTTAAACTCTGATAAAAGCATTCCTTAATAGAATAAAGTAGTTCCCACTGTAATTGAAAAGCAATTGTTGGGACAAGTAGAAAAAAGATTGGTATTAAATGTGGAAAGTGTTCTTCATAAAATCTTGCTGAAAATCTGCTTTCTGTGTTAGATGCAGTTTTGTTCATGGCTCAGAGAAGTCAGTATTGGTAGTGCTCTGCCTTTTCGTGCTCAGCTTCTGCTCTTTTGGAACAGAAAATCAAACATTCCTACAGAATATTAGTGGCAAAAGTGAATTGCTTCAACAAGAGATGAAGCATGATCCAGAGTGTGGCAACACTTTGAAAAGAACTGCCTGGGGAATGAAAGAAATGCTGTTCAGGGGCTGGAGCCACATGAAGCTGTTGACTGGGACAGCAAAGTAACACGCTCTGCCGGCAAAGAGCATGGAGAGTGGATGCAGCTGTATCAACAGCTCTCCCCGCTCGTGGGATACATACACAGAGCCAGCTTTACTGCTTAAGGCAGCTTTTCCTGTGTATTTGCATTTACAGTTGCAACTTCTCTTGGATGATCTTTGTCTGCCAGGGAGCTTGATTCTGCCTGTGCCTGAATAACCCAGCTATGAGCAGAGGTCTGTGAGCGTGGGCTAGGACAGATGAAAGTCCCTCAAGCTTTTAGTACTACTTCAGTTTGATCACATTACTAAGCCCATATCATGGTACAAGCATACTCTAATTATATTTTAATATTTTTAAAATTCTAAGTCATAATAATCATATAGAAGTTTTTTGCAATTACCGTTTTCCTTGTTGAGCCTAAAAACTTTAATTTTATTGTTATGTCTATGAATTAAAGCTCTAATGAAATATGTTTACTAAAAAAGAGGACATGAAAATGATGAGATTTTCATTCCTCCTCCAAAGGGTTGCAGCCACTGTAGCAGTACTAATTAGAATGCTTATTCATACACATTGGTAAGTGCTGTCGTGGTGGCTCGGTACAGATCCACCAGGCCTCTACATCTGTGGATGTATTGCCATCCTAAGAGGGAATAGCTGCTGAAATGGTGGTGAAATTCTGAGCGAGCTTATGTCCTTCCTTCAACCTATATAGGAGTGAAGGAGTCTGTTATGGGACTTGGCTGTGCTGTAATTTATTGTGCCACTTTCCTTCTAAAGCAACAAATCTTGAGGAATTTGGAAAGGCAGAGAGCAGAGTGGAAGAGAGGTTGTTTCCAAAGAATGAATAGATTTGTTTAGAATAAAGGAAGCTGTACCTTTGTACACAAGTATTTCTTGTATCTGCGTGTCCTGAATTTCCGTGTAGGTGTGAACTTAAAGCACTGTAATACACAGTCATAAAAGTTACCTCAGTTGTCATTCTGTGTAATTGGAAATTTAATTTAGTCTCTACTTAATCTACAGGGGTGTAGGGCCCATTCTTCATGACACTGTGCATGTTACTTTTGTTAGTATTTTGGATATAGACAAGAAAGTTTATGGGTTCATCCCATACACAAGAAAGCTCATGGGTTCCTCCATATGAGCTTTAAATACTGGACTGTCTTTTGTTCCAGCACCTCTAAGTTATCAGATCATTCTGAAAAAATTGTAATTTCCATGACGTCTTTCCAGAACCTGGAAAGGATGAACCTGCTTATACATATTCCCTTACATGTCCAAAGTATGTATTTTACTGCAATGATGGTTGAGGGCAGAAAAAAAGTCTTCTGTTTGTTTGTTTTTACAAATAACAGGACATGATCTTACTTTGAAGTTTGTATTTTTGTTTTTCATAAATTAGTCTGCATGATTTTTGAGTAAAAAAAGATAAGTTAATTTCTGCAAACATATGCTAATGAAAATGATGGGGATATTTAATAATATTTTGAGTATTTAAAGTCAGTTAAGTATTAAAATGACCAGT